>JAODAL010018967.1:0-73280 GCA_025379985.1 Phyllomedusa bahiana | reverse complement strand
CTCTTTCACTGCGCGTTTTTCCCCTTTGCGGCGCCTCAGTGGCCTCCCTCATTCTGTTTTGGCGGTTCCCTTGCGGGGGCCTCAGGGGCCCTCCCTCATTCTGCGCGCTTTTTGTCCCGGCGGCGCCCTGTGGCCCCCCCTCATTCTGTGCGCGGGCTCCCGTGGGGGCGCCTCCGTGGCCTCCCTCTTTCTGCTGCCGGCTCCCCTGCGGCGCCCCCAGTGGCCTCCCTAAATTCTGCTGCGGGGGTTTCCCCGTGGGGTTTGCCTCAGGGGCCTCCCTCTTCTCTGCGCGTTTTTCCCGTGGGGCGCCTCATGGTTTTCCCCTCTTTCTGTTTGGAAAAAGTTTTTTCCCCGGCGGGGGCCTCAGTGGCCACCCTCATTCTCCCTGCGGGCCCCGTGGGGAACCCTCATGGCCCCCCTCATTCTGCTGCCCCGATTTCCCGTGGGGGCCCCTCAGTGACCGCCCCTAAATTCTGCTGCGCGGTCTCGTCCCGGCCCTCAGGGGCCCCCCTCATTTGCGGGCGCGGCCCCGTCCCGGGCCCTCAGTGGCCCCCTCATTCTGCTGCGGTTCCCGTGCGGCGCCTCAGGGGGCCCGCCCTCCCTTCTGTTTGGTTTTCCCGTGCGGGCGCCCCCCAAAAAGGTTTGGCCCTCCCTCATTCTGCGGGGCGCTTTTGCCCTGCGGCCTCAGTGGCCCTCCTCTTTTCTGCGGTTTTTTGTTTTGTCCGGCGGACCCCTCAGTGGCCCCCCACCCCTTTTCCCCTCCCTTGCGGCGTGCCCGGGCGGCGCCCCCAAGTGGCCCCCCCACCATTCTGCTCCCCGGGGGGTGTCCCGTGCGGGCCTCAGTGGCCGCCCTCTTTTCTGTTTTGCGCTTTTGAGTCCCGGCGGCCCCTCAGGGGCCCCCCAAAATCCTTCAAACTCGCCTTTTTCCCCGTGCGGGCCTCGTGGCCGCCCTCATTTCTGCTGCGCGTGTCCCGTGGGGCCCGCCTCAGTGGTCTCCCTCATTTGCTGCGGGTGCCCTTTGGGGGGCGCCTCGGGGCCCTTCCCCCCATTCTGCTGCGGGGTGTCCTTTTGCGGCGCCTCAGTGGCCCCGCCCCCCCCTTTTTGTTTGGGGGGGGCCCCCCGTTGGAGCCTCAGTGGCCCCCCCTCTTCTGCTAGCGGCGGCGGTGTCCCATGGCCCGCCTAAAAGTGGCCTCCCCTCATTCTGCTGGGGTTTGTTTCCCGTGCGGCGCCCAGTGGCCGCCCTAAATTTTCTACTTCATAAAGGATTTTCTGGGAGGGAAAAAAGGGACAATGACTCCCCCCCTCGGGGGGGGCCATTTCATATCATCGCAGAGGTCTCGGAGGAGGATTTTCTCTTTAAACCAGCCGGGGCCATTCCCTGAAAAGTTTTTCTGCAAAGAAAAGAAAAATTTAAAAAAGTTTCTGTAAGCTTTGGGGGTAATTTTTAGGGGGGGTTTGGGGGGGGACTGGTCCCCCCAATTTTTTTGGATGGGGGATGGCCCCCCCCCCCATTTTTTTAGCCATTTCAATAAAAAATAATCCATAGAAAGTATGAAAAACTGAATGGGGAGACGGGCACAGGGGGAGGAAGAAGAAAACCCCGTTTGCCTCCGAATTTTTTGTGCTCGGGGGGGACAGAGAAAGGAAGGTACCTCAAGGGTCATTTGCGAGTGAGAACGGGCGCTGTTTGGTAGGCAGGAGTCAGCAGGGGGCCCGCTTCACCAATCAAAACACTGCTCACAGTCCAGCACACTCGTATCTGTCCCTCCCATTGTAACCCTTCCCCTTGCTCAGCCCTCATCAGAGAAGAAGAGAAGCCTTGCCTAATGCCAACGCACCAGACACAGACAGGTAAAGAGGGGAGAAGGATGCCAGGCGTTGTCTGTGCATGTAAGTAGGGTATGTACTTTATATGTGTGATGTGTATATACAGTAACTTGCGAAAGTCTTTGGCCCCCTTGAACTTTTCAACCCTTTTTTGCCATTTTTCAGGCTTCAAACAAAAAGCTAAAAAATTACATTTTTTTTGTAAAGAACAACAAGGGGGACACAATTTTGAAGTGGAAGAAAAATTTATTGGGATATTTTTAACTTTTGTAAAAAAAAAAAAAACCCTGAAAAGTGGGGCGTCAAAATTATCCCCCCCCCTTAAGTCAATACTTTGTGTGCCACCTTTTGCGCGTTCATTCGAGTCCGGGGGTAGGTCTCTATCAGTTTTGCACATTGAGAGAGGAAAAATTCTTCCCCATTCTTCCTTAGAAAACAGTGGACCCAAGGGGGTTGGATGGAGAGTGTTTGTGAGCGCTGGACTCAGTGAGTTGGATGGAGAGTGTTTGGAGCAGCTGGAGCTCATGGGGTTTGGGAGGAGAGGTTTGTGACACTGGACCCAAGTGAGGTTGGTGGAGAGTTTTTGTGAGCAGCTGAGCTCATGAGGGTTGGATGGGGGTTTTGAGCAGCGGGAGCTCGGGGGGGGTTGATGGGAGCGTTTGGTGAACACTGGAGCTCATGGGTTTGGGATGGAGAGCGTTTGGGTGCAGCTGGAGCTCATGGGTTGGATGGAGGGTTTGGAGGTGGAGCCAGTGGGGTTTGGATGGAATTTTGTGACAGCTGGAGCTCAGTGGGGTTGGGGAAGGTTTGTAAACGCTGGATCAGTGGGTTGGAGGGAAGGGGCGTTTGGACGCTGGAGCTCGGGGGTTGGATGAGGGGTTTTTGGTTGGAAAACCAGGAGGTTGGAGGAGGAACTTTGTGCAGCGGTTCCATGGGTTGGATGGAGAGTTTGGAGCAGCTGGGCCAGTGGGTTGATGGAGAGCGTTTTGGGGCAGCGGGCTCGTGGGTTGGGTTGGAGGCGTTTGTAAACGGGGGGGAGCTCATGAGGGGGGAGGGCGCGTTTGGGCAGCGGAGCTCAGGGGTTTTGGTGGAGAGATTTGTGACAGCTGGGTCGGGATTTTGATGGAGGCGTTTGTGAGCAGCTGGAGCTCTAGGGGGTTTATGGAAAGGGGTTTTGGAAACTGGACTCAGAGGTTATGGAACTTTTTGGCATTGGTCGGGGGTTTGGGTGGAAAAGGGTTTTTTAATCTCCGTCCCCGTCTCATCTTTTTCAGACCCAAAAGGTTTTTTTTTCCAGAATGGTCCTGATTTTGCTCCAAACCATCTTCCCTGCCCCCCTGAAGAAAAAAGTCCTCAAACCACCCCAGCTGTAGATCCTGCATCATCCAATTGAACATGGGCCCTCTTTGGGTGCTCTCTGATCAGTTTCTCCTTGTTTGGATGAAAGTTTAGGGGCGGCCGGTTTTTGGTAGATTTGCAGTGGTTGAACTCCTTTCCCTTTCAATAGATCGCTTGCACGGGGTCCCTTTGGGGGGTTTTAAAGTTTGGGAAAACTTTTTGTATCCAAATCCGGGTTTAAACTTCTCCACAAAAAAGTATCACGGACCTGCCTGGTGTTTCCTTGGTCTTTTGATGCTCTCTGCGCTTTAAACAAACCCCGACCCAAAACAGAGTGGGTGCATTTTACGGAACTGATTACACACAGTGGATTTATTTTATCATCACATTTGCACAACATTGGACTTTGAGATGCTCACTGAACTTCTGGGTGAGTTTTGTGCACTGAAAGTAAAGGGGCGAATAATTTTGCACGCCCCACTTTTCATTTTTTGTTTTTTTTACAAAAGTTTAAAATATCCAATAAATTTTTTTCCCACTTCAAAATTTGTGCCCACTTGTTGTTGATTCTTCAAAAAAAAAATTAAAATTTTGTATCTTTAATTTGAAGCCTGAAATGGGGCAAAAGTTGAAAAGTTAAAGGGGGGCCCAAAATACATTGAAGGCACTGTACGTAAGCCATGTGTATAGCATGTCCGTTTTCCCCTGCACTTAGCCCCGGGGAAAATGAAAAAAATGGGCCAGTCCCCCAGCTTTTAAAGTGGGGATACCCAGTGCTATTTCTAAAACACCGGATATACAGAGGCACAGTACACCCCGCTATAGCCTTGGAAACCCAACCTTAAGGAAATGCACGGGGGAAGATTGAATGCTGTTCTGGGGGGGTTTCAGTGCTGGATCGCCTCAGAACCAGTGTCCCAACCCCGGAGGAAAACTTTTTTACATTAACCCAAAGGGAAATAAGTGTCGTTTTTAGATGACACTTTTTTTTACTAAATTTTTTTCCGCGCGTTCTGTTAGCGCCTACAAAGTACTTCGAGGTGTTTTATGCACTAACAGCACTAAGGGATGCGGGGAAAACGCCTTGGGGCAGTTTAGGTCGTTTGCTCGTTGTAATTCTGCGTTTGCAACCCCGAATTTCCAACAGAAAAACGACACTGTCACGGGGGCGCGCTGGCTGTTTTTTACGGGGCTCGGGCCCGAAAAAAACCCCCCGTGCCCCGAACCCCCGGGCTCCAGGCCGCTGCCAGGGGGCCGGGAAACCTGACTGGCCCCCCAAACCCTTCGCTGCATGTGCGTCCGCTAGACACAAAAACGCCGAGGGCTTCTGCGGAGCGAAGCGAGCCCTCCCCCCCCGCAGACAGGGTCAAACCATCTCCGGGGTCCGACAAAACGGGGCCCCCGGGTTTCACAGCACTGGGACCCGGCGGGGCCCCCGGTTGCCAGTTGGTAGGGGCGCGTGTAATGACCTCATCAGCCGCTGCCTGCCCTGGGCCCAAAGCCGTCCGGGGTGGCCGAGGGGCTCCCGGAGGAGCGCGGGCTGAAGAGGACAGAGGCCTCCCCGGGGATCTAAGTGAGTTTTAAGTTGTTTTTTTTAATAGTGTTTACCTCCCTTGGTGCCCCCATATACTCCCGGGCCCCCATAACTACCTGGGGCCCCCCTATACCTGCCTGACCCCCCCTATACTCCCTGTGGCCCCCTATACCCCCTGGGGGACCCCCTTACCTCCTGTGGCCCCCTATCCCTGCCTGTTCCCCCCTATACTCCCTGTCCCCCTAACTCCCTGTGCCCCCCCTATACCTGCCTTGGCCCCCTAACTCCCTGTGGCCCCCCATACCTCCCTGTGGCCCCATTACTGCCTGGGGCCCCCTTATTGTGTGGCCCCTATACTCCCCTGGGCCCCCTATACTCCCTGGGGCCCCCATATACGCCTGTACCCCCCTATAGCCTGTGGCCCCCTCAACTGCCTGTGGCCCCCTATACCTGCTTGCGCCCCATATACTGCCTGTGCCCCCCTATACCTGCCGTGGCCCCAGTACTCCTGTGGCCCCCTATACTGTCTGTATCCCCTATACTGCATGTGGCCCCCTTACTGCTCAGGCCCCATATCCCTGCCTGTGGCCCCCTATCCCTGCCTGTGGCCCCTTACTCCCGTGGCCCCCTATACCTGCCGGGCCCCCTATATGCCTGGGGCCCCATATATGCCTTGGCCCCCTATACCGCCTGGGAAACCCCTATACTCCTTTGCGGCCCCATAAATGATGGGGCCCCAAACTGCCTGGGTCCCCTATACTCCCGTGGCCCCTATACGCCTGGCCCCCCCAACTGCTGGGCCCCATATACTCCCGTGGCCCCTATCCTGCCTGGGGCCCCTATATGCCTGCGGCCCCAAAATGCCTGTGGCCCCATATACTGCCTAGGCCCCCTTTCCCTCCCTTACCCATATATACTGCCGGGGCCCCCCATTGCCTCCCTGGGGCCCCAAAATTACCTGCTGGGGCCCCCAATCCTGTGGGGCCTTTATATACTCCTGTGCCCCATATCCTCCTCTCCCCCCAAAACCCTCCCTTGGGGCCCCCCTATCCCCTGCCGGGCCCCCCCTATACCTCCCTGTGTGCCTGTTCCCCCTTACCTGCCTCTCCCCTATACCTGCCTTGGCCCCTATACCTCCCTGGGCCCCCAATCCCTCCGGGGCCCTATAACCTGCCTGGGGCCCTATATACCTCCCTCAGGCCCTAATCAAATTTACCTGCTTGAGAGCCCCCAAAATTTTATATACCGCCTGAGAGTGACCCTTTTCTATATACCTGCCGACATTGACCCTATATCTAAAACCCTGCCTAATGACCCTATATTTATAACCTGCCCAATTGAGGGGGCCTATACACCTACCTAACTGAGGGGACTGCCATACCAAAAATTAAGGGGTTGCTGGAAATTGAGGATTTTTAAATTTTTTTGTCCCAAAACCTTAGGGGCGGTATTGGCCGGGCAAACAGCGAAGGTGTGAAACCCGGATGGAGAAAAGAAGGGGAAAGGGGAACACGCTGTCAGAAAAAACGCTCCCGTGAGTCATAAACACAACTGTATGTAATCACTTTATGTCTGCAAGGTTTTTACAACAAACAGTACTACCACTACTGGCATGTATGGCGGGGTGATGTAATCAGAGCCGTTACAGCGATGGTCACGTGGGGGTTTTTATTCGGTCGGGTCTGGGGGATTTTTTGGGCCCCTTTTTAGTAATAGTTTTGGGGCTTGGTTTTTTAGGGTTTTTTTTTGTAAAAATATTTTCCCCTAGATTTTTCTCCCTGTGTAGGGGATGTTTTTTTGACGTTTGGGGGATTGCATTGTCATACGGGGGGGAGGGTTTTGAAAAAATAAATTTTTTATTGGTGATTTTCATGTGCTGTGACGGAGGCAGGGATATAGAATAAGGGTACCTATGTGGAATAGTGAAAAAGTGAAGGAGGGAGAAGGTTTTTTCTCTGTAAAAACACATCCCAGTTCACAATGTGGCGGGAAAAATGTTGTGGAACCAGCCCCAAAAGAGCAAAACACAAAAGGCCCCGGGCCCCCCGGGTTTTTTGGACCCAGCCCAAAGCCCCTGACTGTCAGTGTCAAGAAACCGTCATGTGAACCCACCCTAATGGTAGGGGTTCTTGTTTTAATATATTAAATTTACAACACAATTTCCCGGGTCCCCTTTTCTAATGTTTTTTGGGGTAAGTGTGTAATGTGATAATCTCTGGGGTAGGGTTAATATAATCTCTGTTGTACAGTGTCTAAGTCTTTTGGAGATGGTGAATAATGAGAAATACGGGGGGGTACGGTGAATAAGCAAAAATATTGGGGCGGTGTAAAAACTATTCTCTGAGGTACGGGGGGTAATGTAGTAATTTCGGGGGGTAAGTGGATAAAATGTAGTAATCTTAGGGTACGTGAGAATTTATTCTAAAGTTGGTGTTTTTAAGTATAATTTGGGGGTCGGGAAAAATGAATCTCGGGGGCGTAAGTGATGTAATTTTGAGGTACAATGTTAAAATATAATCGGGGGGTACGTGGTTTTTGTAACCGGGGTACAGTGTATATAACTATGGGGTTTGGTATGAGTATCCGGGAGTACAGTGAGAAATGAATTTCTTTTCTGGGTTCAGTGTGTAATTTTAATAATTTTTGGGGGTACGTTGAGGTCAAGTGCAATCATTTTTTAAGGGGGCAGGGGTAATGTAATTTTGTGCTCTATGTGTAATATAATTCATTTCTGGGGTGCAGTGGTGCTGTATTTTGGTGAAATGAATGCAATAAAATTTTTTGGGGGGGTACAGTATGTGACATAAGGTTCCAGGGGTAACGTGGGGTGGATTATTTTATTTCCCTCATTCTTTTGTGTGTTAACAAATTTTATGCATGGCAGGGGCTTTGCTAGGGTTCTAAAACCCCCTGTGTTACATTTTGCTCGGGGGGCGAGTTCATACAGATTTGTTTACCCCACATTGGAACGCAGCATGTATTTTTAAAAGAAAAAGAAAGTTATGCTCCTATCACTAATTAAAATGATCCTGTCCTTACCTCAGCGTCACGTGTAATGAGGATCAGTACTGCAATTTTTTTTCAAAGCACCAATCTATGTATGAAGCAAAAATACCTTATAAATCAATCTTTGGGTTGTTCCCCGGGTTTTCCCTCTGTATAACATACGCTTTTCGATGCACCCTCAGAGGGGACCCAAAAGAGGGATCTAACCATTTGCGTGACTTATCACTCCCCGGCAATGAAAACGCGCGCGGCTTTTACATGAGAGATCTCCGCTGCGTTTTTGCTCGGCCTGCAGGTCGTCTTGGGGGATGCGATCCCAAAATAGACATGCAATTTTGGATCGCATCCAAACAATATACCAAACATAAGATTGTTTTAAAGAAAACTTTACAATCCAAGGCCAAAAAAATTTTCTATTGGGGTCAAATAAAGCCAGACCCTGAGCAAAAACACCCCACATGTGATTGAGGGGGAGAATTGGCCATCGCCAGAGATTCTTCCAGCACTGTTTTCTTGCCCACCTCCCGGGGTTGGGGGGGGGCTATGTATGTACCCCTTTCCCCCTATGGGGCTTATATTTAAAGCAGGGGATACCCCATCCCCCCCCCGAAACCTCTTTTCCCTTTTGGGAAACCGGATGCCTGCTGGGGGGGATGGGGTACCCCTTGTTCCCGAAGGCTGCCGTTTGATAGGAGGTGTATAGACCCCGTCCAGTAGGTTTGGTTGTGGCCCCTTTTAGGTGGTATATAGAGTCCATTAGTAGTAGCTAGGTATATAGGTTCTTGGTAGGTAGGGTATAAGGCCCCTCAGTAGGTGACAGATTATTGCCCCCCGCATGTAGTTTTTAGTCCCCCCTGCAGGGAAATGTAATAGGAAAGTTAATTGCCCCTACTACTCAAAATAGGGGGGTAGTATTAAGTCGCCCCGTAAGTAGGTGATTATAGGTCCCCCAGTTGGGATATAGGTATATAGGCCCCCCTGAAAGTAAATAGGTAAATAGGTCCCCTAGTAGGTTTATAGCTTATTAGTGCTAGGTCCCAGTATAGGTTGAGGGTCTATAGGGTTCCCCCGTAGGGATATGTTTACCAGTAGTAGGCAGGTCTATGATCCCCCAAAAGCCAAAATTTTTTTATTACTGCAAATTTAAATCAAATCTTTTGGGGTTAATTGGGGTAACTACAGCTAAAGCCAGGGGGCAGTTTCTCCCAATTTTTCCATTAAGGGGCTAAGGGGGAATGTATGAAACTGTGAGGGGTTTTAAAAACTTTTTTTTGACCCTACAACCAAATTTGAGCTCAGCTTTTTTTTTTCAGGACATATGAAACAAAAGGGGGGCTTGTTTGGTTGTTAGGGGGGTCTTTTTGTTACTGTGAGTTCTGCTTTTGGGTATGGGGCCGGTTTGTGCCATGAGTCGACTGGTTGCTATGGGGTTGTTTGGTCATATGGGGGGTGGTCGCTATGGGCTCTGTTGGTCGCATGGGCTCGGGGGGGCGCTATGGGGTGTGATTGGTCGTTGGGCTCTGGTTGGTACATGGGGTCTGGTTGGTTTTCCTTTTGGCTCTGTTTGGTCCTTTTGAGCTCTGTTTGGTCGCTAGACTTGGGTTTGGGTTTCTATGAGCTCTGTTTGGTCACTTGGGGTTTTGGCGCTATAGGCTCTGGTGGTCCTAGGGCTCGGTTTTGGCCCCCTATGGGTCTGGTTGGTCGCATGGGTTTTGATTGGTCGCTATGGGTCTGGTTGGTCACATGGGGTTGGTTGGTTGCTATGAGCTCTGTTTTGGGCGCTTGAGCTCTGTTTTTGGGCGTATGAGCTTGGTTTGGGTTTCTATGGCTCTGTTGGTCACATGGGGTTTTGGTGCCTATAGGCTTGGTTTTGGGCGCTATGGGCTCTGGTTGGTCCTTGGGCTTGGTTGGTCGCTAGAGCGGGTTGGTTTTCTATGAGCAACCCCTCTTATGCGTTTTTCTAGATAAGGCCCCCAAAAGACCCCAAACCACAAAATTTTGGAGTTTGGTTTTTTTTTCCCTAAGGGTTTTTACAGAGGAGATAAGTGAAAATTTTAATTTTATTAGACTGGCTTTTAACAAATGCAGCGATACCAATTGTGTACCTTTTTTTTTTATTTGTAAAACAATAAGGGGCGTATTGAGACTTTTAATCGTTTTATTATCTTTTATAGTTTTAAAACTTTTTCTTTTAACTTACACATTTAGCGCCCTAGGGTTCTGGAGCACAAGGGGGGCACAATTTGCAATACACTGTTCTGTATTACACACAGAGCTGACAGTATGCAGTATAGAACAGCTCTGTGGGTCAGCAGTACATATGTATATTATCTTTGTACACCCTAATTACATTATATATTATATTATATATATATATAATATATATAATATATATATATTATATAAAAATATATATATATATATATATATATATATATATATTTATATTATGCAGATGGGTGTGCAAAGATAATATACATATGTACTGCTGACCCACAGAGCTGTTCTATACTGCAGACTGTCAGCTCTGGGGATCACACTGACCTACACTGCTGAAAATCTACAGTTGTACTGATCAGCCCTGTGAAGCCTCTGAGAACAGTAGTGCCGCACCGTTGGTAAATAGATCCAACAATGCGGCGCTACTTCACTGAGTGAGGGCTGGGGGATGGAACATTCGGGGCAGCAGGCATTATATTAGGGGCACGAGCCCCGAATAACCTGCCTAGCAACGCCCCTGCTGCATGGCACAACATTTTTTATTTCCATTTAGAGGGGTATTATTATAGGTGGGCTCGTTCGGTTTCATTACCAGGGCTGCTTTTTAGTCCCAGTCCGGCTCTAAACTTCAGTAATTAGAGAGCTACTCATAACCTCACGGATTGTACCAAAAGTGTTTGCCATGAGGACTCTGCCCGGACCTGCTGGGGGAGCTCACAGCACTCCCTCAGACCTCCTAGCTGGGTTAGAAGGGGCCACTTCACTGCAGGGAGAAGAGGGGAGAAAAAGTAAGTGAAAGGAGGGTAAGTGATAGGGAAGGTGAGTGAAGGAGGGAGGGAGGGATAGGAAGATAGGGGATGAGAGGGAAAATTAGTCCCCCCCACTTTTTGAACCAAAGTTACGCCCCTGTCTGTAAGAATTCTCACTATGAAATTAGACTCTCAAAGCAGCTAAATACAGGACGGGCTGCGGCCAATGAGGCAGAAAATTAGGAGAGAGGTGGGGGTGAGAGGAAAGGGATCCGTAACCCAATTTAGAAAAGACTTTATACAGATATTTCTAAGAAAACCTTGACTTAAATGGGTTTTACCACCTGACTGTTTCACAGAGCCTGCTCATCACAGGCAGCCTGAGGCTACCACTTCCTGTTCAGGCTGTGGGTGGTTCTACAGCTTCAAGTTCCATTTCCTGTTCAGGCTGTGGGCGGTTCTACAACTTTCAACTCTCATTTCCTGCTCAGGCTGTGGGCAGTTCTACAGCTCCAGGCTCCGATTTCCTCTTCAGGCTTTGGGTGGTTCTACAGCTTCATTCTCCCACTTCCTGTTCAGGCTGTGGGTGGTTCTACAGCTTCAGGCTCCCAATACCTGTTCAGGCTCTGGGTGGTTATACAGTTTCAGGCTCCAATTACCTGTTCAGGCTGTGGGAAGTTCTACAGCTTCAATCTCCCACTTCCTGTTCAGGCTGTGGGTGGTTCTAAAGCTTCAGGCTCCCACTACCTGTTCAGGCTCTGGGTGGTTATACCGGGTCAGTCTCCCCCTGCCTGGTCAGCCTGTGGGCGGGTCTCCGGTCCAGGCTCCCTCTTCCTGGTCAGGCTGTAGGTGGTTCTACAGCTTCAGGCTCCTACTTCCTGTTCAGGCTGTGGGTGGTTCTACAGCTTAAAGCTCCCACTTCCTGTTCAGGCTGAGGGCAGTTCTATTGCTTCAGGCTCCCACTTCCTGTTCAGGCTGTGGGTGGTTCTAAAGCTTAAGGCTCCCATTTCCTGGTCAGGCTTGGGTGGTTTCACAGCTTCATGCTCCCACTTCCTGTTCAGGCTGTGGGTGGTTCTACAGCTTCAGGCTCCCACTTCCTGTTCAGGTTGTGGGTGGTTCTACAGCTTCAGGCTCCCACTACCTGTTCAGGCTGTGGGTGGTTCTACAGCTTCAGGCTCCCACTTCATGGTCAGGCTGTGAGTGGTTCTGTAGCTTTAGGCTCCCACTTCCTGTTCAGGCTGTAGGCAGTTCTATAGCTTCAAGCTCCCACTTCCTGCTCAGGTTGGGGGAACTCTACAACAGTGACTACCATTTCAGTTCTGCTATTCCTAGCAGAGTCTATTAGAGGGACATTAGTGATGGAGAGTTGGAACAGCAGAACAGAAGGCTACAGATCTATAGAGATTGAAAGACACAGCAGGAAGTGATATCACCACTAGAGTAGAGAGAGATGGTTCGTAACCGAGGGAAGCCAGTGTACACAAACAGAAGATAAGAACTTTTCTATCTCTGAAAGGAAGCAATATCAGATCAGCAATGTATTTGGTAATTATCTTTATTTGCCTTTGACTCCATGTTTAAAGCCAATCGGTGTGGTGAGAGTTCCCCTTTAAGAAATTGAATGGTGGCCATTCTTTAACAAATTTGTGCTTAGTCCTACAGATACATCCCAGCCTTCTGCTCCTCCTCTCATTGTGCATCCAAATGAAGTGTCAGACTTCTCTGTAATTCTGGAATTTTATTCATGATTCACGACCATGATTATAGATCCTGCTTGGATAGGAGATGATGCAATGTATGATGATCTGTAACAATGCTCCATCTGTAGGTACAATCTTTAGGGGATCCTGGAAAGATATTTGCTTTAGGTCACAGTGTAACCGGCAAACACAGAGCTGAACCCCAGAGCAGCGCTTACACTGCAGATCCTCCCTCCACTGGAGGCAATGATGGTGGCCGTGCAGGTGAAGCACCATGCTGGGGTCCTCTGCAGTTTTCATGAGTGCTTATAGGTAAACCATACATCTACTCTGGCATTTAGTAAAAGGGGGACCATAAGCTTAGGTCAGCTTCCTTCCCAATTTCGAGGGTGATGCTGAGCCCTTCCACTCCAAGAAACCCAAAAAACTTAAAAAGTGATTAGGGAAATGACCCATTGGTCATCAGGCTCAGACTGGCTCAGAGAAGAGGCAGTGTGTAGGGCCTCTGGTTATGGTGGGCCTTTGGGCATCGCAGGTCTGGGGCTGTTATCAGGGAGAAAGGCAAAGAACAGAAGGTTAAAAAGTAAAAAGAAAGAGGTCAAGAGTCATACAAACTAATAGCAGTTATGTACAGCAGCTGTAGGGTGGGCCCCGAGAATCAACACCACTGGTGGCCCCAAGAATCAACTTTACTGGTGGACCCAAGAATCAACTTTACTGGTGGACCCAAGAATCACCTCCATTGGTGGGCCCCAGGAATCAACTCCACTGGTGGGTCATAAGAATCATCTCCACTGGTGGCCACAAGAATCAACTTACCTGGTGGACCCAAGAATCAACTCCACTGGTGGGCCCCAAGAATCAACTCCACTGGTGGGTCATAAAAATCAGCTTCACTGGTGGACCCCAACAATGAACTCCACTGCTGGGCCCCAAGAATCAACTCCACTGGTGGGTCATAATAATCAACTCCACTGGTGGGCCCCAAAAATTGACTCCACTGATGGGCCCCAAGAATCAGCTCTACTAGTGGGCCCCAGGAATCAACTCCACCGGTGAGCGCCAAGAATCAACTCCACTGGTGACCCCCAAGAATCATCTCTACTGGTGGGCCCTTAGAATCTACTCCACTGGTGGATCCCAAGAATCAACTCCACTGGTGAACACCAAGAATCAACCCCACTGGTGGTCCCCAAGAATCATCTCTACTGGTGGATTCCAAGAATGAACTCCACTGGTAGGCCCCAAGAATCAGCTGTCTTGGTGGGCCCCAAGAATCAACCCCACTGGTGGCCCTAACAATCATCTCCACTGGTGGGCCCCAAGAATCATCTCCACTGGTGGGCCCCAAGAATCATCTCCACTGGTGGCCCCAAGAATCATCTCCACTGGTGGCTCCAAGAATCAACTCCACTGGTGGCTCCAACAATCAACTCCACTGGTGGGCTCCAAGAATCAACACCACTGGTGGCCCCAATAATGAACCGCACTAGTGGGCTCCAGGAATCAACATAGGCACCCCAGTCTGACAATGATTAGGTGGGTGGGTTGATGCAGCCCATGGGTGTGTCTTGGCACCTGACAGTAGTACCACCTATACAGCCCTGATGATACCACCCACGGGCCATGAGAATCCTATTTCTGTATAAACCAGCGTGCGGGTGGCTCGGCATCACCAGGCGGCACGGCTCCCGTACACCCGGCCATCGATCACGCACAAGATATCCCACCATGATGCGTCTCATAACAGGTAAGTCCTACCAAAGTTCTACAACTCATCATGTGTTGCTCCGGCCTCATGGATGACATATCCTATATCTGAAAACTGCTGGGCTCGCTGGAAAACACTTTACCAAGGAGATGAGTCCTTTCCCCAGGGACCAGGCCAGAGATCCGCCAGGCAGAAAATCCATACTAATACAGTAGATGTGAAGCTATAACTGAAAGATTAGATTTATAGGAGAGATATATGTGATCAGAAACGCAGGACGGGGAATTACCAATAATTCTCCAAAAATAGAAACTGAGAAGCTTCTATGGGGGATATTAAAGTGACGGCGGCGGCGTCATTGTGTGGGATAGAGCCGGGGCATGGATGGGCCGAGGTCTGTAAGTCAGATGACTCCTTATAGCGCCCTCTTCTGAGCAATTGCCATTTTATTCTATCTTTTCTTCTCTCCATAAGAAAATCCTCGTTGTCTTGTAGATTTCGGTCGTTCTCGCTCCTTCCTTTTCTGCACATCTCGGATTTTCATCTATTTCTCTCCAGTTCAGCCGCTGTTTCTCTCTTCCTTTGCATCTCAGCGATTCATTTCTCCAACCGCCTGTTATTTGCTTCGACGTCGTCTTCTTTGTCAACTGAAAATTCTCAGAGTTTCTCCATTAGTAAATTAAGATCTTCAGTCAATCGGAGCCAATGGAAGTTTCCGTTCTCTATCTTCTTCTCCTCTGTTGTTTCTGTCGGTAACTTGCTCCAGGATTAAGGGTACAGTTAAATTGGAACTGGATATCAGCCATTTGATTTGACAAAATTCACAGAAAAATCATCCCTAACCTAAACCTAGGGTTAGGATTGGAGGTTTAAGGTTTTTCTTTCAGTTGTGGTTAGATTAAAGGGGTTTTGTCACAATCTCATTTCATACCTCCTGCATCCAGCTCTTCAGCTCTGTGTGCTCAGAAGGGGGCGAGTGTGATTTATTTGAATTGCAGATCATGTGACCTAGCAGGATGACATCACCAGGCCTTTCCTCTCTCTAGTCAAAGAAAGGTCTGTTTATGTAAAGCATTGTGAGTAGCTGAGAGGTAAAGTTTTTGCCTCCAGGCACAAGGGTCCTCGGTTCAAATCCCTGCAGGAACCAAACCTGTGGATTTTATTTCTCTTTATCAATGCACAGACCTGATTGAGATTTTTTTTTTTTTTTATTTATTTGCACTGTTTGAATGACAGCACCTGGGGTTTGAACACTCAGTAGCTGTCTGAGAGGAGAAGTAATGTCTGAGCATGTGCGACCAGGACTGAGGAGCTCTCAGCCCTGGTCGTATCCCCTGGAGACGAGCTGTAAATAATGGATCACTAACCCCTTAACGACCGCCCACCGACTTTTGACGTCGGCTAGTGCGGGTCATTCGTCTACAGCGACGTCTTTTGGCGTCACTGCAGACATCAGGGTTTGCGGCTCTGGGCGCCGCAGCAGCGTTGGGAACGGGGCTGTACTACACAGCCCTGATCCCAGAGCATCTCCTACGAGCACCGGGGAGTGGAGGAAACCTCCGCAACCCGGTGCTTTAACCCTTGGATTGCGGTGGATCGTCACCGCAGCACAATCTAAGGGTTTCTCTGCTCTGTCAGGTGATCGGAACACCCGGTGATCCGACAGAGCCCGGGGGAAGGGCTGCACAGTCAGCCCTTGGGACCTAGAGTAGCCCCAGAGCTGTCTGTGTAAGAAGCCAGTGACCAGGAGAGACTGTGAGTTGCCCATATCACTGCCTGTTTCAGACTAACACAGATTATAATTTATTAGCATATATGAATATGCTAACACATTACTAAGTCTAGAAAAGAAAAAAAAAGTAAAACAGTTCTCCCTTCATGGGATTTAAAAAAAAAAAAAAAAGTAAAAAACATAAAAAGTGTAAAAAAATGAATAAAAAAATAAATAATAAAATAAAAATAAATATTTAATAAAAAATAATTGTGCATATATTACACACGCAAAAAACCTACACATATTAGGTATCCACATGACCGTAATAACCTGTAGAATTAATCTAACAAGTTATTAAGTGTGGTTGGAGTTTTAGTTTTGGTTAGGGTTGGGGGTACGAGTTTTGTTGGAATGTCAGTTGAATTTAGTCTTGAAGTTTTAGTAGAGCTTGATTTAGGGTTGTGGCTTTTCTTTGAGTTGGAGTCAGAGTTAGAGTTATAGTTGGGGTTGGATTTGAGATTATGGTTGGGGTTGGGTGTTAGGATTGGAGTTTTAGTTTTGGTTAGGGTTGTAGTTGTGGTAGAGTTGGAGTTACAATTGGGGTTGGATTGGAGACTAGGGTTGGGGTTATGAGTTAGCACTAACCCCAACAATTTAGAAGCTTTTCCTGCTATTGGTGCTATCTAGAGACCAGAAAACACATTCGGAACTTTTCTCCCATAGACTTAGATGGGATTCGGTACACGTTCAGCTGAACTGTTCTCGAAACGATCAGAGACCTATTTGAGCACCATTAGTCAGAACCATCCCGTAACCAATGAATCCGTTTAATCAGTATTTCCCCATAACCCACCCTATCCTGCATCCTTTGTTTGTAGCTTTATTGCATCTATTTCATTTTTTCAGAATTTTTTTAATTCTCTTAGACAATTTTTAACTCTTTCTTATTTTTGCTTCTGTTATTCGGTCTCCCTCTTTCCATTTGCTCGTGAGACACATTTTTAATTTTTTTTTTTTATCACAACAATAGAGGGATCGCATTTATCCTGTGAGAATTCAATCAAAGACGGTGAAATCTTAAAACCGAAGGAAGGAAGAAAGGAGGAGGGGGATAAACACAAAGGCTACGGAGCAGCGCACAGCAGCCGCACTACTCCTCCGTCATCAAACACCTGACAGCTCTTTGATGGATAAGGACACAAACTCCTCTGGAATAAGATGGAAGTTGAATGAGATTCCTTCCCACCATTTCTTGTTTAAGTCTAATCCCCATTTCTGCTTCCTATACACACATGACGGCCGAGAGGTATCCCCTCCCTACCTGCAGTGGAGCTTTCCTCTCAACCCCAATCCTCATATATCACAATGAAATAATATTGTTAGTTATGTTATAGCTACACTTGGCTACATAGGATGGGAACTGGAAAAAAAACAACAATAATACCCGTGTCCAGGGAGGTAAATGTAGCTACAGTAGCCGAAATATCAGCTCAGGGACCCAAAGGTGCAAAAACAGTGACTTTTTATGGAGAAAGGCTTTGTGCACTATCTGCTATATAGTATATGATATATGGTGGTAGGATTTATACCGTTAACTATTGTTACCTGTATTGTTACTTCTGTTTACTGTTGCAGATTTGCCATTAAAATCGTCACTTTACCTAATGAGATGAGATGAGGCGACCTGATGGCTGAAATGGGCGAGGTAGTTATTTAGGATCACATAAACCAATCACAAATAAAAAGATTTTCTTTGGTTTGAGGGGATTCAGTCGTCCAGGCTGAACTAAACGCATTTGGTGTGAGTTTTTGGCTCTATACAGTGAAGGAAATAAGTATTTGATCCCTTGCTGATTGTGTAAGTTTTCCCACTGACATAGACAAGAACAGTCTAGTATTTTAAGGGTTTGTTAATTTTATCATTGAGAGAATATCAAAAATAAAATCCAGAATAATATAAATGTATTTGTATTTTTCAATAGTGAGAAATAAGTATTTGATCCCTCCGGCAAATAAGTCTTAATACTTGGTGGAAAAACTTTTGTTGGCAAGCGCAGCAGTCAAACTTTTTTTTATAGTTGATGATGAGGTTTGCGCACATGTCAGGAGGAATTTTGCTCCACTCCTCTTTGCAGATCATCTGTAATTCATTAAGATTTTGAGGCTGTCACTCGGCAACTCGGAGCTTCAACTCGCTCCATAAGTTTTCTATGGGAATAAAGTCTGGAGACTGGCTAGACATGACCTGAATGTGCTTCTTTTTGAGCTGCTCCTTTGTTGTCTTGCTGTATGTTTTGGGTCATTGTCTTGCTGGAAGACCAAGTCACCACCCATTTTTAATGTCCTGGCGGAGGGAAGGAGGTTGTCACTCAGGATTTTACGGTCCATGGCTCCATCCATTCTCCCATTGATGCGGTGAAGTAGTTCCATGCCCTTAGCAGAGAAACACTCCCAAAACATCATGTTTGACAACAGGGACGGTGTTCTTTGGGTCATAGGCAGCATTTCTCTTCTTCCAAATCCGGTGAGTTGAGTTAATGCCAAAGAGCTCAATTTTTGTCTCATCTGATCACAGCACCTTCTCCCAATCACTGCCAGAATCATCCAGGTGTTCATTGGCAAGCTTCAGGCGGGCCTGCACATGCGCCTTCTTGAGCAGAGGGACCAGATCAGTTGGATGTCACTGCACCTCTGCTAACCCTACTGTGCATGGGCCCCAGAGCAGATGGATGTCTCTGCACCTCTGCTAACCCTACTGCATATGGGGCCCATGAGCAGATTGATGTCACTGCACCTCTGCTAACCCTTCTGTGTATGGGGCCTGGAGCAGACGGATGTCACTGCACCTCTGCTAACCCTACTGTGCATAGGCCCCGGAGCAGATGAATGTCACTGCACCTCTGCTAACCCTACTGTGTATAGGGCCCTGGAGCAGACGGATGTCACTGCACCTCTGCTAACCCTACTGTGTATAGGGCCCTGGAGCAGACAGATGTCACTGCACCTCTGCTAACCCTTCTGTGCATGGGCCCCGGAGCAGACGGATGTCACTGCACCTCTGCTAACCATACTTTTTATGGGGCCCCGGAGGAGATGGATGTCACTGCACCTCTACTAACCCTACTGTGTATGGGGCCCCGGAGCAGACGGCTGTCACTGCACCTCTGCTAACCCTACTGTATATGGGACCCCGCAGAAGATCGATGTCACTGCACCTCTGCCAACCCTTCTGTGTATGGGCCCCGGAGCAGTCGGATGTCACTGCACCTCTGTTAACCCTACAGTGTATGGGCCCCGGAGCAGACGGATGTCACTGCACCTCTGCTAACCCTACTGTGTATAGGGCCCTGGAGCAGACCGATGTCACTGCACCTCTGCTAACCCTTCTGTGCATGGGCCCCGGAGCAGACGGATGTCACTGCACCTCTGCTAACCCTACTGTTTATGGGGCCCCGGAGGAGATGGATGTCACTGCACCTCTACTAACCCTACTGTGTATGGGGCCCCTGAGGAGACGGATGTCACTGCACCTCTGCTAACCCTACTGTGTATGGGGCCCCGGAGCAGACAGATGTCACTGCACCTCTGCTAACCCTACTGTGTATGGGTCCCCGGAAGAGACGAATGTCTCTGCACCTCTGCTAACCCTACTGTGTATGGGGCCCCGGAGCAGCCGGATGTCACTGCACCTCTGCTAACCCTACTGTGTATGGGGCCCCGGAGCAGCCGAATGTCACTGCTAACCCTACTGTGTATGGGGCCCCGGAGCAGATGGATGTCACTGCACCTCTGCTAACCCTACTGTGTATGGTGCCCCAGAGCAGGCGGATGTCACTGCACCTCTGATAACCCTACTGTGTATGGGGCCCCGGAAGAGACGAATGTCTCTGCACCTACAGTCCTAGGTGTGTCTATGCTTCTCTTCTTGAGAGGCTATAGTCCTACAACCCCAATCCTCTTGTGGGCAGGCCATGACCCTACTATCCAAATCTAGAGGTGTCCCTGCCCTTGGAAGGTCATAGCGATACAGTCCCAATCTAGTTGTGTCCCATTTCTTTGTTTTCTTTGGCCCGTGTCCGTGTTTTTGAGTTTTTGGTTCACAAATAAACCTGAGACAGAAACTTCTGTTGTTTTACTGTTCCATAAACAGGAAAATAAATGCAGAAATAAATACACAGGGCAATTACCTGCGGCGCCGGCAAATAGTAGTAAATATGTAGCTTTAAATTGAGCGAGCGCATTTAAATATGGAGAGACATTTATCTACCACAATGCGGGTCGTGCGGGGAACGGATCTCACCTGACGGCGAAATACCGAGCGCCGCGCGCTGACGCGTAAATCATCCGCTTGGACACGAGAGAAACAGAAATTAAGAGCAGCACATTACAACCTGCTAAATGCGTCTGGTGCGGCCGTAAATCCGACTGGTGCGCGCGGCGGAGCGGTGACACCGCGCGGGGAAATATTCAAAATACAATGACGGTAAAATAATAGATCGTAAAAAGTCTTCTACTATATCAGTTATGTTTACCTGCCGCATAAACAGAATTTATTGAATGGGGGAAGGACGGCGTCAATACAAGAAGGGTGTTTAAAAAAAAAAATTTGTGATTTTTCTACCATTTCCGTTTCTAGTGAAAATAATGTGATTGATCGTTCTGATACGAATAGGATGGAATTTGATCATTGATCTGTCTAAGCCGAGGGTGTAGACCTATTTGTAAGAAAACTGAGCGTTGACCCTTATATTGTAGCCATGAGATATTATTGCTGCAATAAACTTCCTTTAACCCTTTAAGCCGAGCGCCTGAAAAGTAGTTAATGACCAGCACGTTTGTTTCATTTTTGCCTCCTTTCAACAGTTGTAACTTTTTTATTTTTTCGATGACACAGTTGTATGAGGCCTCGTTTTATTTGAGACAAGTTGTACTTTATGTGGGGATAGTTTAAGTTCACTTATAAATAATTGCAGAATTTTTTTTTTTTTCAATTTTTAATTATTATTTTTTTTGTTTACACCATTCACATTTCACACTTGATAACTTGTTACATTAATTCTACAGGTTATTACAGTCGTGAGGATACCTAATATGTGTAGGTTTTTTTGTGTGTCTAATATATGCACAATTATTTTTTATTAAATATTTATTTTTATTTTATTATTATTATTATTTTTTTACACTTTTTATGTTTTTTACTTTTTTTTTAAATCCCCATAACACTATCCTTAACTTTATCTCTAACCCTAACTCTATCCCTAATCCTTTCCCTGACTGTAACCCTGTCTCTAACCGTAACCTTGTCCCTGACCATAAAACTATCCTAAAATCTATCTCTAACCCCAACTCTATCCCTAATTATTTCCGATTGTAACCCTGTCTCTAAGCGTAACCATGTCCCTGACCATAACCCTATCTATCTCTAACCATGTCCCTGACTGTAGCCCAAACCTTATCTCTAACCCCAACTTTATAGATAACCCTGTCCCTGACCATAACACTTTCTGTAACCCCAAGTCTACCCCTAACCATGTCCCTGACTGTAGCCCTAACCCTATCTCTAACCCAAATTTATAGCTAACCTTGCTAACCCTCTCCCTGACCATAATCCTATCTCTATTGCCAAGTCTATACCTAACCATGTCCCTGACTGCAGCCCTATTCCTATCTCTAACGCCAACTTTTTAGCTAACCCTGTTCCTGACTGTAACCCTGTCTCTTACTCTAACCCTATTCCTAATCAGTGTTGTATTGAGATGCCTGGGTCCCATTAGTGGAGTTGATTCTTGGGGCCCACCCTGCAGCTACTGCACTTGGCTGCACATACTTGCTTTCTGCCTCTTTTTCTTTGCTTTTCTTCCTGAAAAACAGTGCCAGGCCTGCCATGCCCAGGGGCCCACTGCTGGATTTCACCTGCTCCCTGGTGGGCCAGGGCATGGGTAGGAAAAGGTAGGCAACCACATAGGGGAACCACTTCATCCCAGGCAGAAACGGGGGCACAAGAAGGTATGGAGTGGGCTGAATTTTCCATTGGGGGGACGCTATATGCCCTTATTTGCTTAGGGCACCAGTGTACCTTGTCCCAGTCCAAGCCTGTCAATAACCGGAACCCTTTCTCTAACCCTAACCCTCTCTGTAGCCCAATATTTGACCTAAAGTCAAGTTTTTTTCTCTAAACCTAACACAAACCCTATCCCTATCTCTAACCCTATACATGATTCAATGTCTAATCCTAACCCTATCCATAACCTTAACATGAAATTAGGGTTAAGGTTTTTTGCAAGTTTTTAGAGGCTAACATATTGTTCCACCGCACTCTTGTTCCAGCAGCGTCCCCGGCGCACCGTCACTTCTGTTCTAATGTCCTGTCCCACATCAGTCCCGGTTATGATGACATTGGGTTGTCCCTATATTATGGTAACTGGAAGTGACACCTCACACCCGAGCTCGGCCAGACTGGAGATCCGACAGAATGGTAAACTATCCCCAAATCACTCAATCATCCCCCAAAACTCCAAGTTAGGGTTAGGATTGATTATTTTGGTTTGGAGATTTTCACCAAAATTAAATTTCGGACATTCACAATCAATTTACTTAGATTCAGGTCAAATTTTACACTGATCTGATTCCGAAACCTGGCAGTAGCTGAGGACATCCCTTTAACATGAAATCTGCTGCTATCGCCTGGTTTTACAATCGGACCAGACCGGTCTCTGCTGCTGAGTTTTCTTTTGTTATCAGATTTTCTGGATTATGAGTTCCAGTTATTTATTTTTTTTTTTTACATATTTTCAAATTTTTTAACTGTAATCTCCATTATAAAGGTCCAGGTTAATTTTCCAAGCACCAGCACCCCACCCCCGCCCCCGACCATCTGGAAAAGAACAAAGTGTCGCCTCCGATTTCATGAGCATTTTTGGCAGCTGGGTCTATTTTTCACACTTTCCATCAGATCCCTGACACGAGAAGAATTAGCTGCTAATGATCATGTCCTAACTAATATGTGAGAGGACCCGTCCTCCGCCTCACAGCTCAGTCGCTGTAATGCTGAACAAATGAATGAACTCGCGGTTTGCATTATTCATCGCTAAGTATCTGGAACCCTGATCCTCTCTTACCTTTGGGTATTTCAGCTCGTCCCCCCCAGCTCTCTCACCGGTGCTTGATGTTACTCGCAGTCTATTAGTGACACCGTGATTGTGAGGACAATGAGCATTTAACATATTTTCCGTGTCATCTGCCGGGGGCGCTGCCTCCACTGAGATCCTCATGGTAAAGAAATCAGAGCAGAAAAGCACATTGTTGGGTTTATTATAGCTTTATTATCTCACCATTTTTTGTCTATCTATCTATCTATCTATCTATCTATCTATCTATCTATCTCATATCTATCTATCTATCTATCTATCTATCTATCTATCTATCTCATATCTATCTAATATCTATCTCATATTTATCTAACCATCTATCTCATATCTATCTATTTAAATATCTATCTTTCTGTCGCAGGGAAATGATAAAAATACGGATTTGATTAAATCCCTAAGGGAGATGATTCAATTTTTCACTAAAACAGTTCAGGGACTTGATCAATTCACTGGTTTTTTTTTTGGGGAAAATCACCCACGAGTCTCTTTTACCTTTTGCTAAGTTAAAAAAAATTTTTATTGTAGCAGGAAAACCCTTTCAGTAGCAAAATATTGTTTTTTAATAAAAAAAAAAACAAACTTTTTCCCCTTTAAAAATTTAAAAAGAGTCATTTTTTGCAACATGGCCGAAAAGCCGTAAAAGTGTTTGTTCCGAGCGTCGCTTGGGGGCTACAGATGTAATTTACATTCCCCCTTTGGGGTTTAGACTAGTGAAGGCGGCGTTCGCGTTTTGGTTACTTTTGTGTTGCGGCTCTGATAGGCTTTTGTTTTGGTGATAATTGCAATCTCCCGTGAATGTACGCAGGGCCAGATGGGAAAAAAAATCACCCTGGCCCAGACCCCCCACAGCCCACATACAATATCCGTTTTAAAAAAATGTCCCTTGTTCTGCACCCCCCCACTTTCTAAATAAACTACATTTTTGGTTTTTTATGGGTTTTTTTGGTGCTTTTTTGTGCAGAAAGGCAATAGTTAATGCTGTACTTTTCTGAAAAAATAAAAAAAAAACGCACAAAAACAGCTCAATGTGAAACCCCCCTAAACAAAAGAAGAAAGAGAAAGTGGTGCAGAGAAACCCCTCGTCCGAGTCAGGTGTGCCTTTACAATCTGGGAAAGCCCACACTAAAATACATAAGCACCAACATAACCTACAACCAATCACATCCCCAGTAGTAGGTCACCATCACTGAATACAGCAGTGACTCAACACGAAAAAAAAATGACCCGCGCGGGGGACTCACGGGGGAGGTTCGCGCTGATGGGATTGTTTCTTCTCCTTTTCTTCTTCTGGCCCAATCCCCTGATGTCTTCCCTGATGAGTTTTTCCCCTTCCCCTTTTTTTCTGCCCGGTAAAGCATGCAATGTCCTCTTTTTCCCGGTCCCCTCTGCCCCCTGTAGAATTTCCCAACCCAAATTCATCTTAAACTCCTCCCCTTTCCAACACTTTCCTATCAATTCCCACCTCTTTTCAAACTCCCCATCCAAGAGGCCCAAATAGTAATAGTGCCCTTTGGTGCCCTTTACACAATAATTTGTCCCCTTTAAACCCCCCCATTAGGTTACCCCATTAGGTAGGTAAACAGGCCCTTTCCCTTTATTAATTTGGTAGCTAGACGGGTCCTAAACCTTAATTTTGCCAGGTAGGGGCTTCCCATGAAAATTTGCCAGGTAGAAGGACAGCCCTAGTAAAAAGCCAGGTAGCTGGGGTGCCCCCAGTAAATAGCCAGGTAGCTGGGGCCCGCCCCCAGTAACTAGCCGGTAGCTGGGGGTGCCCCCCCGTAACTAGCCATGAAGCTGGGGCTTCCCCCCCAAAAATAGCCTGTAGGGGGGCTGCCCCCAGTAAAAGCCAGGTAATAGGGCGCCCCCGTAAATAGCCAGGAGATAGGGCGCCCCCAGTAACTAGCATGTAGCTGGGGCTTCCCCCAGTAATGCCATGTGCTGGGGCTTCCCCCATAACTAGCCATGTAGCTGGGGGGCCCCCCAGTAACTCCCGGTAGTAGGGCTGCCCCCGTAACTAGCCAGGGGAGATAGGGGGCCCTAGTAATAGGGCCAGGTAGATAGGGCTGCCCCGTAACTAGCCCGGGAGTGGGCTGCCCCCCCGTAATTAACCAGGCGAAAGGCCCGTAAGGAGCCAGGCGACAGGGCCCCGAAGGAGCATGCAGGGACAGGGCCAGTAAGGAGCTAGGACGGGACCCGGGCCAGTAAGGGCTAGGCGGGGAAAGGGGGGAGAAGGAGCAGGCAGGGGGCGGCCAGTAAGGGGCCAGGCAGGGACAGGGCCTAAGGGCTAGGGAGGGGACAGGGGGCCAGTAAGGAGCCGGCAGGGACAGGGCATAAGGATCTGGGAGGGACAGGGCCCGTAAGGACCGGCAGGGACAGGGCCCGTAAAAAGGGCCAGGCGGGACAGGGCCAGTAAGGAGCCAGGCAGGGACAGGGCCAGTAAGGGGGCCGGCAGGGACAGGGCCATAAGGAACCCGGCAGGTGACAGGGCCAGTAAGACCAGACAGGGACAGGGCCAGTAAGGAGCCCGGCCCCGGAAGGGCCAGTAAGGGCCCAGGCAGGTGACAGGGCCAGTAAGGAGCCAGGCAGGGACAGGGGCAGTAAGTAGGCAGGCTACGGGGGGAGTAAGGAGCCCGGCAGGGGGAAAAGGGCCAGTAAGGGGCCAGGTGACAGGGCCAGTAAGGGGCCCGGGGGGGAAAAGGGCCAGTAAGGAGCCGGCAGGGGGGCCCCGTAAGGAGGGCCCGGCAGGGAGGGGGCCAGTAAGGAGGGCCCGGCAGGTGGGGCAGGGCCATAAGGGGCCAGGCAGGACGGGGGCAGTAATTAGGCAGGCGACAGGGCCAGTAAGGAGCCAGGCAGTGACAGGTCCAGTAAGGAGCCCTGACAGGGCAGTAAGGAGCCAGGCAGGGGCAGGGCCAGTAAAGGGGCCCGGCAGGTAGGCCCAGTAAGGGGCCAGGCAGGGACAGGGGCCCGGGTAAGGAGGCCAGGAGGGACAGGGCCATAAAAGGGGCCAGGCAGGGAAGGGCCAGTAATTTGGCAGGTGACAGGGCCAAAAGGACCAGGCAGGGACAGGGCCAGTAAGGAGTAGGCAGGTGACGGGCCAGAATTAGGGAGTGACAGGGGCAGTAAATTTGGGAGATGACAGGGCCAGTAAGGAGCTAGGCAGGTGCAGGCCGTAAGGCTAGCCCCCCCCCCCCCCCCCCCCCCCCCGGGACAAAGGGGCCCTAATTAGGCAGGTGAAGGGCCAGTAAGGGGGGCCCGGCAGGGACAGGGCCCAGTAATTAGGGGAGGGTGACGGGGCCAGTAATTAGGCAGTGACAGGGCCGTAAAGGGGCTAGGCAGGTGACAGGGGGTAAGGAGCCCGGAGGGGCAGGGCCAGTAATTGGCAGGTGACAGGGCCAGTAAGGAGCTTGGCCGGGACAGGGCCATAATTAGGCAGCAACAGGGCCAGTAAGGGGCTAGGCAGGGACGGGCCAGTAAAGGGGCCAGGGAGGGACAGGGGTAAGGAGCTAGGAGGTGACAGGGCCAGTAAGGAGTGGCAGGGACAGGGCCAGTAAGGAGCCTGAGGGACAGGGGCCCCGTAAGGGGGTAGGCAGGGGCAGGGCCATAAGGAGCTGGGAGGTGACAGGGCCCAGTAAGGGGCTGGCAGGGACAGGGCCAGTAAGGAGCCAGGCAGGGACAGGGCCCGTAAAGGGGCTAGGGAGGGACAGGGCCAGTAAGGGGCCGGGGAGGGAAAAGGGGCCGTAAGGACTAGGGAGGTGACGGGCCAGTAAGGAGCCAGGCAGGACAGGGCCAGTAGGAGCCATTTGGGCAGGGCCAGTAAAGGGGCCAGGCAGGGACAGGGCAGTAAGGGGGGCCCGGGAAAAAGGGGGCAGTAAGGAGCCAGGCAGGTGACAGGGCCAGTAAGGAGCCAGGCAGGGACAGGGCCAGTAAGGAGCCAGGCAGGTGACAGGGCCAGTAAGGAGCTAGGCAGGGACAGGGCCAGTAATTAGGGGAGGTGAAAAAAGGGCCAGTAAGGAGCTAGGCGGGACAGGGCCAGTAATTAGGCAGGGGAAGGGCCAGTAAGGGCCAGGCAGGGACAGGGCCAGTAAAGGGCTAGGCAGGGACAGGGCCCTTTAAAGGGAGGGAGGGACAGGGCCATAAGGAGCTAGGCAGGTTTACAGGGCCGTAAAGGGGCTAGGGAGGGACAGGGCCATAAGGACTAGGGGGGGACAGGGCCAGTAAGGACCCGGCAGGGACAGGGCCAAAGGAGCCCGGCAGGGACAGGGCCATTTAAAGGGGCCAGGGAGGGACAGGGCCCTAAGGGGGCCCCCGGCAGGCACAGGGGCCAGTAAGGAGCTAGGGAGGGACAGGGCCAGTAATAGCCAGGCAGGCACAGGGCCCGTAAAGGAGCTAGGCGGGACAGGGGGAGTAAGGAGCCAGGAGGGACAGGGCCATAAGGAGCTAGGCAGGGATAGGGCCAGTAAGGAGCCAGGAGGGGGGCAGGGGCCATAAAGGGGAGGGAGGTGACAGGGCCATAAGGAGCTAGGGAGGGGCAGGGCAGTAAGGAGCCAGGCAGGGACAGGGCCTAAAGGAGCTAGGGCAGGGAACGGGCCCAGTAAGGAGCTGGCAGGGAAAGGGGCCAGTGGGCTTCATACAGGGGCCCGTAATTAGGCAGGTACAGGGCCAGTAAAGGGCCCGGCGGGCAGGGCCAGTAAGGAGCCAGCCCCGGGACAGGGCCGTAAGGAACCAGGGAGGGACAGGGCCCTAAGGACCAGGCGGACAGGGGGAGTAAGAGCCAGGCCCCGGGACAGGGCCCGTAAGGGCCGGAGGGACAGGGCCGAAAAACCCCGGCAGGTGACAGGGCCAGTAAGGAGCCAGGGAGGGACGGGCCAAATAAGGGGCCAGGCAGGGACAGGGCCAGTAAGGGGCCGGGGACGGGCCTAAAAGGGGCCAGGGAGGGACAGCCCGGGAAGAGCAGGGAGGGACAGGGCCGTAAGGGCCAGGCAGGGACAAGGGCCCTAAGGAGCCGGCAGGGAAAAAGGCCAGTAAGGAAACCCGCAGGCAGGGCCGTAAGGAGCCCGGTGACAGGGCCAGTAAGGAGCCAGGCAGGGACGGGGGCCCGTAAAGGGGCCAGGAGGGGCAGGGGCCAGTAAAATTTGGAGGTGAAAAGGGCCAGTAAGGACCAGGCAGGGGCAGGGCCAGTAAAAAAGGAAAAGGGGACAGGGCCTAAAATTTGGCAGATGACAAAGGGCCCGTAAGGAGCCAGGCGGGGGCAGGGCCATAAAGGAGCCAGGCAGGGACAGGGGCAGTAAGGAGCCCGCAGGCAGGGCCAGTAAGGAAATAGGCAGGGAAGGGCCATAAGGAGCCCCGGCAGGGACAGGGCCAGTAAGGAGCTGGCAGGTACAGGGGCCAGTAAGGTGCCAGGCAGGGACAGGGCCAGTGGAGCCAGGGTGACAGGGCCCGTAAGGAGCCAGGCAGGGAAGGGGCCAGTAAGGAGCCAGGGGGGACAGGGGCCCCAAGGAGCTAGGCAGGGGCGGGCCCCGTAATTAGGGGGGAAGGGCCAGTAAGGAGCCCCGGCAGGGACGGGCCGTTTAGGGATGGGCAGGGCCAGTAAATTTGGAGATACAGGGGATAAGGAGCCAGGCAGGGACAGGGCCAGTAAGGAGCCAAGGGGGAAAAGGGGATAAGGAGCCAGGCAGGGGCAGGGCCCCTAAGGAGCTAGGAGGGGGCAGGGGGATAAGGGCCAGCAGGGGCGGGCCAGTAAGGAGCCCGGTGACAGGGCCAGTAAGGAGCCAGGGAGGGGGCAGGGCCGTAAGGAGCCAGGGAGGACAGGGGGCATAAAAAAGCCAGGCGGTGCAGGGCCAGTAGGAGCCAGGCAGGGACAGGGCCAGTAAGGAGCCAGGCAGGTGAAGGGGGCCCGTAAGAGCTAGGCAGGGACAGGGCCAGTAATTAGGCAGGTGACAGGGCCAGTAGGGCTAGGCAGGGACGGGGCCAGTAAGGAGCCCGGGAGGGGCAGGGCCCTAAGGAGTAGGGAGGGATAGGGGCCCGTAAGGAGCCAGGGAGGGACAGGGCCAGTAAGGAGTGGCAGGGACAGGGGCCCGTAAGGGGGCAGGAGGGACGGGCCAGTAAGGACTGGGGGGTGACAGGGCCCGTAAGGGGCTAGGAGGGGCAGGGCCCGTAAGGAGCTAGGCAGGGAAGGGCCAAGGGAGCAGCAGGGACAGGGCCATAAGGAGCCAGGCCCGGGACAGGGCCATAAGGAGCCAGGGGGGACAGGGCCAGTAAGGAGCCAGGCAGGCACAGGGGGCCCTAAGGTGCTAAAAGGAGGGACAGGGCCAGTAAGGGGCCAGGCAGGCACAGGGCCAAGTAAGGAGCTAGGGAGGCAGGGGCCAGAAAGGAGCCAGGCAAGGGGCAGGGGCCCGTAAGGATAGGGGGGACAGGGCCAGTAAGGACTAGGCAGGGACAGGGCCATAATTAGGCAGGTGACAGGGGCCCGTAAGGGCCAGGAGGGACAGGGGCCCGTAAAAGCAGGTGCAGGGCCATAAGGAGCCGGCAGGGAAGGGCCCAAAAGGGGCCAGGCAGGGGGAGGGGCCCCGTAAAGGAGCCAGGAGGACAGGGCCAGTAAGGGCCAGGGACAGGGCCAGTAAGGGGGCCAGGCAGGGACAGGGGCCCGTAAGGACTAGGGAGGTGACAGGGGAGTAAGGGGCCAGGCAGGGGGCAGGGCCCGAAGGAGCCAGGCAGGGGACAGGGCCCGTAAGGACCCGGGCAGGACAGGGGCCGTAAGGACCAGGAGGGGCAGGGCCCGTAAGGAGCCAGCAGACAGGGCCAGTAAGGGCCGGCAGGGAAGGGCCAGTAAGGAGCCAGGCAGGACAGGGGCCAGTAAGGAGCCCGGCAGGGACAGGGCCCTAATTGGCAGGGCAGGGCCAGTAATTAGGCAGATGACAGGGCCAGTAAGGAGCCAGCAGGGACAAGGGGCCCGTAAGAGCCCGGCAGGGAAGGGGCCGTAAAAGGGGCCAGCAGGGACAGGGCCAGTAAGGGCCCGGCGGGGACGGGCCCTAAGGAGTAGGGGGGCAGGGCCAGTAAAAAGCCAGGCAGGTGACAGGGCCAGTAAAGGAGCCAGGCAGGGACGGGCATAAGGAGCCACAGGGACAGGGCCAGTAAGGAGCCAGGCAGGGACGGGCCGTAAGGGCAGGCGGGCAGGGCCGTAAGGAGCTAGGCAGGGAGGGGCCAGTAAGGAGCCAGGCAGGTGACAGGGCCAGTAAGGAGCCAGGCAGGGACAGGGCCAGTAATTAGGCAGGTGACAGGGCCAGTAATTAGTTTAAAAAAATAAGAAAAATAGCCCTCACATGCTGGAGCAGAGCCGGCTTCCTGAATTGGCAGAGGCGCGTTCAGCAGGGGCTGCAGGACTGGGGAGGCGGAGCCAGTGAACAGCTCTAATGCTTCCTGTGAGCTAGCGGCCTCCATGCTCCCTCTCTGCACCTCCGGCCCTGCCTCCTGAGCTGTCAGCACATCACCCAGACAGCACAGACGAGCTGCGGCCGCTGCGGAGTGTCCGGCTCACTGCGGCCCTCAGTAGTGGCCGCAGCCAGACGGGTTTTTGGCACAACCGTGCAGTGAGCACCCCGGCTCACTGCGGCGGCCCTCAGTTACGGCACAGCGACCTGCAGACCCACTGTAGTGGCCGCAGCCCGCCTCTGCGCGGGCGCGGCCGGCAGCCCTTAGTAGTGGCTGCAGCCGACATCAGATGCGTGCTGGTGCGGCTATGTACAGCTTTGGACCAAGCAGCACCCAAGCAAACAAGTACCAGCACACGTAGGACTGCCTTAGCGGGCCGTTGCGGCGGCTGGTTCATTCCGCGGCGGCACTGCTATAAAGGGAGCAGTGCCGGTAGGTACGTTCGGGCGACCCACGTGTGTTCCGGTTGCGCGGCCCGGCGGGCATACGCCCAGTCGGACATGTGCTCAGTCCGGGCCTGATGTACAGTGACATTTGACTGCAGCTGCAGAAAGGCTATTTTCACTGTATGCTGATGGCCTCCTTTCTTCCAGCGGGGGGGGACAGGAGCGGCGCTAACAGTAGGCAACAGCTACACTGCAGGCGATTGAAGTATTAAATATGCAGCAACACAGGAGGTATTATTCTGCCATTAGAATCTAAACAACGTGGAATGAAAGTGACGAGACTCGGCCCCGCTCCTCACGTTTAGGCTGCACGCGTTTCGCCACTCGCAGATACAATAGAGGAAGCTTTATCCCATTAAAAATAAATATGCAAACCTGTGGGTATCTAATGAGGAAAAAAAACTGAAGACAAAATAACCTCACAAAGCTTATCAATCAGGCTCCGAACCCTGATAGGTACAAAGTCTCGTCTCTGATCCTATTCACAACAGGGATAAAAGAATAAAAAATTAACAATATACGGAGGGTAAAAGAGAGCAGTGACGCAAAGTGAATAAAAATAATCTCATGGAAGAGCATTAGATAAAGTCTGTTATAGAAAACTCAGCAGTGAGAAAACCGTGATAGAATTTGGAGCACCGTGGAGGACATGAGCAACGTCTTCTGGAGTTTGGGACAATTCAATGACCCCTATAGAAAAAAAAAAACTAAATTAGTCAGTGAAACCAAACTAATAAAAACACCCTAAGGTGGCTAAAGTAGACAAAGATTATACACGGCAACATGGCGTCAAAATCCGGGCAAAATTAAATGAATGAAATTCAAGGAATTGCATCACTATATTTACTATATGTATGAACTGGAGGTTTTTAGTGCACATTTTGATCAAATTCTATATGCCCACCTACCACATCATGATAATCTCATCAGATAGGACGTATCTAACCTCTGGTGCAAAATTGAAGTCATGGAATTCATGGGATTACATTACTATCTTTACTATATGTATAAAGTTGAGGTTTTTAGTGCATATTTTGATCAAATTGTGTATATCCACCTACCACGTCATGGTAATTTCATCAGATCAGACCCATAAAACCTCTGGTGCAAAACTGAAGTCATGGAATTCATCGGATTGCATTACTATATTTACTATATGTATAAAGTTGAGGTTTTTAGTGCATATTTTGATCAAATTGTGTATGTGCACCTGCCAAGTCATGATAATTTCATCAGATGGGACCCATAAAACCTCTGGTGAAAAACTGAAGTACTGAAAGTCATTGAATTGCATTACTATCTTTACTATGTGTATAAAGTTGAGGTTTTTAGTGCTCATTTTGATCAAATTATGTATGTCCACCTACCACGTCATGGTAATCTCATCAGATGGAACTTATCTAACCTCTGGGGAAAAAATTAATAACTGGAGTTGTATCACTATCTTAACTACATGTATAAACAGGAGGTTTTTAGTGCACATTTTGATCAAATTCTATATGCCCACCTACCACATCATGGTAATCTCATCAGATAGGACCTATCTAACTTCTGGGGCAAATTGAATTAATGGAATTCGTGGAATTGCATAACTACCTTAATGGTATTCATAAAATTGAGGTTTTTAGTGCTCATTTTGAGCAAATTTTGTATGTCCTCCTACCAAATCATGGTATTCTCATCAAATGGGACCTATCTCACCTCTGAAGCAAAATTAAATTCATGGAATTGCATCACTATCTTAACTATATGTATAAAGTTGAGGTTTTTAGTGCACATTTTGATCAAATTGTGTATGACCACGTCATAGTAATTTCATCAAATGAGACTTATTAAACCCCTGGTGCAAATTTGAAGTCATGGAATTCATGGAATTGCATTATATGTATAAAGTTGAGGTTTTAGTGCACATTTTGATCACGTCATGGGAATCTCATTAGATGGGACCTATCTGACCTCTGGGGCAGAACTGAATTAAAGTAACTCATGAAATTGCATCTCTATCTTAACTATATGTGTAATGTTGAGGTTTTTAGTACACATTTTGATCAAATTGTGTATGTCCACCTACCACGTCATGGCAATCTCATCAGATAGGACCTATCTAGCCAATGCATGGAATTCCCACCCCATCAAACCAGATAAGAATTAACCAAGTAGATATACACTAGCTATGTATGGACAGAAATGGTTGCACTGTTTAATAAGGGTAACTTAGCTAGATGATAACTGCCCGGGCTGTGGTCACCTAATCTTGCACGACTGTTTTTAAACATCCATGCAGAATTTGCAGCTGCACAGCTGTAGCTGTGGGAGTGGAGAGAGGGCTGTCAGCGGCAGCTGGGCTCTCCAGAGAGAAGGCTGGGATGGATTCTTACTGCCCCTGCCTTCCCGATCATTGTCTATACAGAGCTGTATATTCAGTGTAGGACTGGGGTGTCTAGAGCCCCCCAGTGGAATTTCATTCTGGGGGTCCAGCTGTGTAGTTTTTGGGGCTGACCAGGGGAGCTGACTCTGGGGGCCCACCCTACAGCTACTGTAGATGCCTCCTTTACTCTGCCTCCTGCTTTTTTCCTCTAGTTCTCCCCCTTTCTCCCTCTCACAAGGATCTAGGTGCAGTTTAAAAGAAGTCCGAGCCTGACTTTATGCACAGAGAGGCAGGAGGCTCCTGGCTTTATGCTACCCAGCTCCGGCTGTCACTTGGTCACTAGAGCTTAGCACCTGCAGGAGCTGCTGGGTCGAATCAGATGAAGATCAGCTTTGGAGTCAGGACAGGAGGTGTATTTCCCCTGTAACTGGGACTTATGTATCAACTACAGGGGAAATCAGCAAGTAAAAAAAAAAAATGCCCCTTTATGAGGGACACATTGTGTAAAATAAAAGAAAAATACACCAAAAAACTTTTGTCATCTTCTCTTAATAAATGTGTAGAATCATACGGTTGTGGTTCAACGCTCCCAGTACGCCCCCCCCCCCCGTCTCAGACGCATTACAAAGTGCCGCGGGCACTTGATATTGCACCTAATTTTGGATTGCGCCTGCTCATACATCTAGAGAACAGTTTTTGGGCTGAAAGGACACCAGAATACTGGCGCCGCCCCACACATACATGTTATAGTGTAATGTATCAGGATACAGGAGTCTGCTAATACATTACTAAGTGTAAAAAAGAAAAAGTGCTAAATAGTTATCCCTTAAAGAGATACAAAAAAGTAAAAAAATGCATAAAAAAGTTAAAAAGTAATAAATATTTAATAAGTAAATTATTGTGCCTACATTACACACACAAAAACCCCTACACATATTAGGTATCCTCACGACCCTAATAATCGGCAGAATTAATCTAGTGTGAAATGTGAAAAAAAACAAATGCAGAAAAACACTTTTTTATGTTCAAGCTGCAAAAAAGAATTTAGACTATGCCCCCAAAACACACAACTTCTCTGGCAGAAAACACGTCCTCATATGGCTGCGTCACTTACAGAATAAAAAATAGTTATGACGCAGAGGGGCAAAAATAGAAAAATTTAGCTGCATCGTTAAAGGGGTCGCCTCTCTACAGGGATTGCTGCTTTTTATGTTAAATATCTTGGAAAAACAAGTCACTTTGCAATATGTGTCCATTAACAGTGTCCTACCTATTCCTAGATATCCCCTCTTTTATGGGCTGCATCAGCTCCTCAGGTCGCTATAGCTACAGACCTGTTCCATCTATCCTGATAGGCTGCCAGCACTGGTTGCTATAGCTACAGACCTTTTGATCTCTCCTGATAGGCTGACAGCACTGGTTGCTACAGCTACAGACCTGTTCCATCTCTCCTGATAGACAGCAGCGCTGAATTGCTATAGCATACCAGAACTGTTCGATCTCTCCTGATAGCTGCCAGCTCTGGTTGCTATAGCTACAGACCTGTTCGATCTCTCCTGATAGGCTGCCAGCACTGGTTGCTATAGCTACAGACCTGTTTGATCTCTCCTGATAGGCTGCCAGCATTGGTTGCTATAGCTACAGACCTGTTTGCTCTCTCCTGATAGGCCCAGCGCGGTTGCTTAGTACAGACCTGTTTGATCTCTCCTAAAAGGCTGCCAGCATGGTTGCTATGCTACAACCGTTTTATCTCCCCTGTTTAGGTGCCGCCTGGTTGTATACCTACAGACCTATTTGATCTCCCTGATGGTGCCAGCCGGGTTTCTATACTACAGCCCTGGTTCTACTGCAGCCCTAGTAAACCATAAACATCCCCCTGAATTCAAAATGAAACCAAAAAAACAGGACGGAGATGAGAGGAATCAATGTAGTGAGACAACCCCTTTAAGGCCTCTTTGGTGCTTAAGGGGTTAAAGTGCTCGTAGAATGTGCATTTTACTTACCAATAAATGTCTCGTGAACCCACATTTTAGTGCATAATTGTCTTGCTGCAAAATTTCTTCTAATTTATTAATTTTTTTATTTTATTTAGAGATTTCTTTTCTTTGCCAGAAGACTGACATTGATGCCTAATAAATCTCCTCTATGTAATACACTACTAAAGTTAAGGATATTTGGATTTTGCTTGAAATTTCAGGATGAATTTAACATTTCTTGAAAACTTTTTTTTGGATGCACTAAAAGGAAGTTGTAAGATTTTCCCTTGTGCAGATCTTGCGGGAGCCGATGAGACGTCAGGACGTGAGCACAGACACCGCTCCGCACTGTAACCGCCAGTAACAAAGCGTCGGAGGCTTCATTCGTATGCAGGCACGCTCGCCGCGTCTCCGGCAGATGGGTCAGGCAGCAGGCACAAGCCCTGGGAGCTCCCAGCGGGAGGGCTGTGTGATCTCATTTTAGGGGCTATATGCTGAGCCCCTTGCAAGGCCTGCTCGCGTGTGCACAAATGTGATATTTCAGGGTGTGCTGCGCGCCGTCTCCTCGTCACCAGGCGTCCTGTTCTGTAACTGAAGCTGCCGCGACCTTTCCTGGCAAGGTCACCGGCGCCTCGGTGCGATCACAAGGAGAGGCGTGGAGACCGAGAACGTGGGAGAAGCTGCAGGACGGCGCGGTCACAGGAGCTCGTTAGCCGAAGTCGAATCGAAGACCAAACTTCCGCGCTCTTCATTATCTGTGTCCTGTAAAGTTGTGGCGAAGAACACTTAGAGGTTTCCTTGTTGCATCTGTGTCTAGAAGAGCAAAGAACCCTTAGGCTGCTTTCACACAGTGTTGGTGCAGTTTCAACTGTGCTCCAATTAAACTGCATTTATTACTAGCAAGCTTTTGGCCCTTATCGCAACTGGAAAGTGAGTTATCAGTGTGTTTGTTCCACAAGATGTCACATACAGTAATTGATTACTTACTTGAAACATCTTTCTGAACAATTTACACGACTGAAAGTAGCTACTGGTAATAAAGGCAGTTTAATTGGAGCAACGTTAAAACTGTACCAAAACTGCGCTCTATGAAAGCGCCCCTACGGTCTCCTCTAGGACTTGTTCACATTGATGTAAAATTCTGCATCGAAAAAAAGCGTGTGTTTCTCGGGTGAAATGTACCATTGTTTTTAGGCTTTTTATGCTTTTTTATGCGCATTTTCTTTCCTTGCTGCATCTCTTGCTGCTTATTTTCATGTGTTTTTCTCAGGAAACCTCATTGTATTTGATGCGTCTTTTGCCACATTTGAGCACTGGCAAAGCTGGATTTACACGGCTTATTTTTGAGCGCTTATTGAAGCGCAAAATTAAAACTTGCTCTGTAATTATGCATCAAAATCCATGCAAAAAAGTTTCATGAAAATGTATTATTTTTGTGATTACGCATCAAACTCCACACAAAAAAGTGACCTTTTTTTTGCAAAAAATCCAGGAAAAAGGTGACCTCACAAATAATTTTTTGTTTTGCAAAATCCATGCAAAAAAAGTGATCTCAAAATTAATTTTTTTATGATTGTGCATCAAAATCCACACAAAAATTGACATCGAAATTAATTTTTGTTTGCATTTACGCATCAAAAATCACAAAAAAAGTAACATCAAAATTAATATTTTATTGCGATTACACATCAAAATCTACGCAAAAAAGTGACATTAGGATCCCATTGACTTAAATGGGAATAAGCGCGCGTCAAGTACCCCTTAACGACTGCCCACTGACTATAGACAGCGGGCGGCGCTGGTCACTGCAGAAAGAGGGATTTTGCGGCTCTCGACGCCGCAGTTGTGCTAGGAACCGATTTGTACTTAACAGCTCCATTCCTAGAGCAGTCTCTGTGAGTGCCATAGAGCGGAGGAAACCTTCAATCCTTGCCGCTTAACCCTTTGATTGCTGTAATCAGTGAACCCAGCATAATCAAAGTGCTTTCCCCTGCTCCATCAGGTAATCAGGGGCTCCTGGTGACCCAATAGAGTCCACGAATGTCTGTACAATCAGCTCTGAGGACCTAGAGTAGCCCCAGAGCTGTCTGTATAGGAAACCTGCGGTCAGGGCACACTGTGTGTTGCCCTGACTGCTGCCTGTGTCAGTGTGAATACATGAACATGCTAATACATTACTCTGAACAAAAAAAAAAACTAAACAAAACCAAGACATATTAGTCATCTATGTGACCTACAGAATTTTTAAAAAAAGTTTTAAAAAACTCTGCAGAAGTTTATTTGTAAACTTAAAATACGCCTCCAAAAATACAGCTTTCCCACATTAAAACAAATCCTCACTTAAAAAATAAAAAGTTACAACTGTTGAAAAACAAGGAGGCAAAAACTTCAAAATGTAGCTGGGTCATTAAGGCCTTTTCAGGCCGGGGGCTTCAGGGTTTAAAAAACACTAAACAAGGCATGAGTAGAAAGGCGCGTTTCTGCTGTGGATAAGCACTCGTTTCTGTAAGGACGTCTAAGAGGTAGACCCTCTGCACCACTGCAAGCGGGGGGTGGAGGCCACATCAGGGACAAAGAAGTCTCAGTGCCTCCCCCTGTTTTCAACCAGAGCCCGCCACAAAACGATAGGTGGACTGGTGTTGCGGCAGTAGCACACCAAAGGTCATTGCTAACCCTGACGCGACTTGGCAGCCGGGGTGCAGCATTGTACAAAATCGGCAGGAAAACTTATAGTCAGAGACAGGCAGGAAGGTCGGGGCAGGCAGCAGACAAACGTGGTCAGTGAACAGAGCCAAGGGTCAAAATACACGGCAGGTCAGGAACACTGAGGAACGCTTTCTCTACGGTATAAAGCATAATAGGACTTTGAAGGGAACGCAGGAAATAGCCAGAGGATATAGGGTCAGTGTCCAGCAATTAGCCATTAATCATGAAAATGAACTGTAAGGTGGGATCTCAAGAATCATCTTCACTGGTGGCCCCAAGAATCAACTCCATGGTTGGGCCCCAAGAATTGTCTCCACTAGGGAACCCCAATAATCAACTCCACTGGTGTTCCCCAAAAATCAACTCCACTGGTATTCCCCAAAAATCAGCTCCACAGGTGGGCTCCAAGAATCAACTCCACTGGTGGCCCCAAGAATCACCTTCCACGGTGGGCCCAAGAATCAATTTTTCCCTGGTGGCCCCAAGAATCAACTCCACTGGTGGGCCACAAGAATCAACTCCACTAGTGTTCCCCAAAAATCAACTCCACTGGTGGGCCCCAAGAATCATCTCCACTGGTGTCCCCAAGAATCAACTCCACTGGTGGGCTCCAAGAATCAGCTCCACTGGTGTCCCCAAGAATCAACTCCACTGGTGGGCTCCAAGAATCAGCTCCACAGGGGGCATCCAAGAATCAACTCCACTGGTGGGGCCCAAGAATCAGCTCCACTGGTGGGGCCCAAGAATCACCTCCGCTGGTGGCCCCAAGAATCAACTCCACTGGTGAGCTCTATGCACCCCAGCCCAACACCTCTTGTCAGTGGCCCTGGCACCTGGGTCACAAGCCCATTCATCTTCAGATTAATAACTAAGCACCAGGTGGCAGAATAAATCCTCCCTCATGAAATTGCCTTCTGTCAGCCATTCGGACGTCTCTGAAAGACTCAAAGTTACTGACGATTACTTGGAATCAAGGTCCTGATTAATTGCATTATAGGAGAGTGGCAAATTGAATCACTGGGTTTGACCTGAGGATCAATTGGAATCAGCAATTGTTACCGCTCTCATCCCTCTGCTCACGTCCGACCCCAAGACACAAACTTGAAGCAATGACTATTTGTAAAGTGCAGGACATAAAGCACTTCAGACATTGACTCCTGTCCGGCTTATTAATGGTTAATCATAAACTAAAATGAAAACATATCAATCTAATGTGGAATCCTCCTGTGTCCGCCGGCTGGAAGGTCCCCGCCCGGAGGAGCCGCTGTTATTGTTACATTTGCTACATTTGCTAATGTTTGTGCCTTTCGTATCAAATACAACAGGACAGTACAATGTAATCACTGTTCTGTACAATTCGGATCCAGAAAATCATCTTGTAGCTCATTTTACAAGGCCTAGACTGGATCCTCTAGGGTTATAAGTTGGACTCGATGGACCCTGTTTTTTTTAAAAACTTTTTCCTTGAATATTTTTTGGGGGGAAAATTCACCGTTTGGAAAGAATCACCAAAGGGGTTTCTATCCACGGGGGGGAAAAAAAAAGAGGGCAGATGCAGGTCAAACAGGCAGGTCTCAAGATTATACTGGTCCCCCGAAAAATTTCCCAAAAAATCCTCACTGTTGGGCCAAAGAATACTCATTTGCCAAAATTATTTATGGGCCTCAAAAATTAATTCCAATGGGAAAATATCTCAGGGTTTGCCAAGGATCAATTGGGGTTAAAATTACTGGCCTCCAAATTCCTCCATTTGCCCAAGAACAAACTACTGATGGGCCCAATAATCCATGTGCAGAATTTTCTTCCACCGGGGCTCCAAGTCATCTATGTACTAAAAAATTAATCAATGTTGGGTACCTTTGTCCCGGGGAAGGGTCCCCCCAAGGGCCCGGAATTTTCCAGGGTCCAAGTAGCCCCCTTTGTTCAAAAAAGGCCCCACTGGAAAAGGTTTACTTTCGGTCCAAAATCAATTCACTGTTTTCCAAGAATAACTCCCTGGGTTCCAAGAATAACCCAAAGGTGGTTTTGAAATCATCTACATTTTTTTAAGGGGAATATCTACGGGTGGAAAGATTTCCCCCTGGGGACTTCAAATACCTACTGGGGGGCCAAGAAAAATCAGTGGTGGCAAAATTCCCCCTGGGGCCCAAAAAAACCCTGGTGGGCACAAGAATCATCTACTGGTGGCCCCAAGAAGACTCCACTGGTGGCCCAAGAAAATTCCACTTTGGCCCCAAGAATCAGTCCACTGGTGGGCCCCAAAAATTTATCTCCACTGGTGGCCCAAAATAACTCCACTGTGGCCTAAAATCATCTCCACTGGGGCCCAGGAATCACTCCCCCGGTGGGCCCAAAATCAAATTAAAATTAACCATTTAAAATTTTACAAAAAAATCAAAAAAAAATTTAAGGGAAAAAAAATTTAAAAATTTATTAAAAAATTAATTCAAAAATAAATTGTTAAAATAATACATTTTAAAGATTATAAAAGGGGTTCCCCAAACTATTCACTGTTGGGCATTCAGTCCAAAAATTCCCGAACTCTTCCCCGGGCCCAAAAATAACCGTGCAAAGGAAAGGGGATGAATGCAGGGAAGGGGGTGGGGCGGAGGGGGGGGGAATTTAACTTTGGGGCCCCCAAAACATTTCGGCCTCACCCGGTGGCTCAGACCCCTGGGGCCAAAATACAAGGGTTTCCCAGGAAAACCCTCGGGGGCCCCCCAAAGAAGGGGTCCCGGGGGGCCCCGGGAAAATAATGAACAAAAATAAGAAGGACAAATTTTCCTCCTTTTATCTTGACTTGAGAAACCGGACTTTTCCGCAAGAAGCCCCCCCCGGGGGGGGGGGAGGAGCAAAAAGGGACGGCCGGCAAACCGGGGTTTTTCCCCTGTGGACCATTTTAGATAGATTGCTAAAATCCCCATGGGTGGTTACATATTAATAGGCCTATCTACAGCAGAATTTCTAAATGATGGGACCTTTATCCCCTTTCCCCGTCACAGCTATTTTTCTTGTGCAAGAGCTATAAGTTCTTACATTTTACGCCCCCCCAACCTAAACGGGGAAAAAATTTTTTGGCCAAAAGTATGGCAAAAGTAAATGTGTATTTGCGCCATTTTTTAAGGTTTCCATTTTCATGGAGTTTACTTTTCAGTATAACTGACATCGTGTCTGTATTCTGCAGTTTGGCGCGATTCCGGTGATTCCAAATACGAAGGTTTTTTTCGTAATGTTTTACTACTTAAAAAACAAATAAAAACATTCTCTATTTTTGACATTTGTGCTGCAGCCGCCATTTTCTGCACCCATAACTTTTTTGTTTTTCCATCTATCAACCTGAGCGAGGGCTCGTTTCTTTAAAGTGTAGGTTTTCTTGGCATTATTTTGGGATAGAAGGGACTTTTTGATCACTTTTTATTCCAATTTTTTATGGGGACACGAAATGACCCCCCTCCACCTACCACACAAAAAAAGTATTTTTTGTGTTGGGATTTTTTTTTTTGTAAAATGGCAAAAGTTTTTTTTTTTACTTTTTATATTTTTAATTTATTTTTTCATCTTTAAAACTTTTTGTAATCCTTTTTTTTTCAAAACTTTCTTTTTTTCTCTTTTTAACTGATATCCTCAGCCTTCTTTGGTTACTTGACCACTTGAGGGCGTGATCACTAGTACAATGTTCTGCATTATAAAGATGATGCAGAACTGTGTGCAAACATGGCTCCCCTCTTACATACTGCTTATGGCAGGGTGTAATAGGAGCAGTAACATGGCATCTACTGAAGCCTTCATTAGGTCTCTGGCCGCCATGGAAACCATTTTGCACTTTGAATATGTCTGACTTCCGGATTTCTGGGTATAACACAGCGGTTGGCAGGACCTCCCAGGGAGGGGTAAGTGCACCTGTGTGCTATTGTTAAGTATTTATTACAGGGCTTATACCTTGATTATTTGCTATGACTAAGAACCCAGTGTTCAAAACGCGTCAGAGATTTATTCATGTTCTTGTGGTATGTCACTTTATTTTAAAATGTTGGATTTAATAAAACTTTTAGCATTTTATATAATATTTTTCTTTGCTGTTGGATATTTTTCTGCTATTTTTTCATCTTTGCTATGTCTCCAGAGAGAGATTTTCCTATGTAGCATTTCTTAGGCTATGTCTACACGGCAGAGGTTTTTCATAGCTTTTTTTGGCAGTTTCAGTATTTAGAATCCACCAAAAATCTGACGTCAATAGGAAATCCATGCAGTAATCTACACAGCACAGATTTGTTACTGAGCATTTATAAACCGCCGGCCGTCTGGTGTTAGAGATTCCCATAGCCCTCAATAAATGGGGCCGCGGGAAATCTAAAAACCAACTGCGCTTTTTTGTGCAAAAAACGCGCCATAAACTACGGTGCGACGAAGTTAAAATACCTCGGATTTCCAACTGCAATTTAACTTGAAAGCAGGCAAGTAAAAACAGCAAAACGGACATGGCATGGGCACACCGAGACCCACTGACGCGTTTCGAGCGTATACCACTCTTGTTCACAGTTAACATGATAACAACATTAACATTATTTAAAATAAATCATAGACCAATCACATTAAAGAATCACGTAATAGCCATTAAAGGGACTGGATAACTGTATGGCAAGAGTGCACTCAATATTACTAAACAACACCTATTAGGGTATATATAAATAGCATATTATATCACTAAGCTACCTTTTAATACGTAAAGAACAAGTCAATTCTGAAATGTAACCCAATAGGTATTCTAGTGCATACACTCCAAATCAGAAATAAACGAATGTCAAACATGCACAAAGTGCTAATAAACAACACTTATTAGGGCATACATAGATAACATATTATTTTACTACCTTTTAATCAATAAAAAGCAAATCTGTTCTAAAATGTATCCCTTTAGGTACTCTAGTGCCTAGACTCAAGATCCAAAACGCTTCTCTTTGCCTGACTTTTTTTGTCCAGTTCCCAGATGGAAGCAAACCTATATATATCTAAAAGACACAAGAAACGGCGGAGGTGAGCGATTCTTTGCTTTATATGTATGCATAGTATTTTAACTCAGTTGTGTAGACATAGCCTTATGAATCCATAGAGTGGTGAGCTGGCTATACTTTGGTTTGGTAAAAACCATTCTGCACCCCACAATCTTATTAGAGTGTTTCAATTGAGAAAAGGAACGGTGTGCAGCCACAGGCTGGTGTCACACAATGGGAAAAAGGCCGCACCTGAGCAGTTCTCCCCTGTTCATTTCTATGGAGATTCTGGATATAGTTGAGCAAGTGTGCTCCAGTGTATTCAGACCTCCCATAGACACAAATGGCGAAACCCCTTTAAGTTTTACCCCAATTATAAAGCAGACACCCCAAATTACACTCATTGCCAAAAAAAGGAACCACACTAAGAAGTTGTTGTTGTTGGAATGAAACAAAACCTTCCATGTGAGTCTATAACGATGATATACGGAAGGGAGGCTCTAGCCCGGGTCAGACTGGCCTAACAGAGATCAAGAGGATACTCTGATCGACCCCTGTTCCAACACAATATTCTCCACCTAATATTTCAGGGCTTTGAAGGTCTAGTAGAAGACAGCCTCACCCTCAACTACTCATCAGATATTCTATTAAACCCTTCATGCCCTGTATATGCCATATTCAGATAGAGGGTAGGCCCAAGGAACTTCCGTCTGGCTCTAGTACCCTGTTAGCTGCCTCTAGCCTGGGTACAAGACGAGATATGGTTTGGCATGGAGGTGTACGGGTTCCATATGGTTCCTGCAGTTACAGTCGGGGCTTTAGATCCTGAACTCTTGTAGCTTGCTGAAATTGACCCCACAAATGGTTAATTGACCTGCTCACACTGTGATGTGTGTGCCCTTATATTACCACAGCTCTCAACATCTCCTAACATCCTAACAGCTTGGCCATAATGACTTACATGGCTAGTATTCTTCAAAATGACATTCCTGCTTCTTTCAGTCCAATTATGTTCCACCTATTAAAGTTTGTTAACTGGGCAGAATGTATTCAAATGTGTCATAGAGGCAGGTCTAGCAGCCACTGATCTCTCGCCAAGAGGTTCACTACCCAAAAGTAGCCTCTGAGAGACTTTTTACAGGACATTAGGGAAGCACTTTTATGTCCTCTAGTGGTGAGACCCAATGTCTAATCAGACCACACCTGAAATCATATCTGACTGAGACTTAAAGGGGTTGTATCATTTAATTCAATTGTCTTCAGAATAAGGGGACAGTGAAAACAAGCAACTTTGTAATTGGATGTCATTAGTAAAGCTGTCTTGTCTTCACTGTCTCCCTTATCTTCGTTTTGTGTAAACACTGTTCCACAGTGTTGGTCGAATTCCTCCTCCTTTCATTCTGTTCGGCCCTCGGTCGTATTCCTGCCTCTCTCACTCAGAATAAGGGGCCAGCAACATTTCAATCTGCACAGCCAGCAGCTGCACAGTAACACTGCAGCTGCTTCTACAATCAGAAAACAGCAAAATTGTGCCTCAGTGCCTAATGCTCCTGCGTGTAAGGGGCTGGCCACATTTCACTCTGCACAGCCACCAGCTCCTCAGTGCCACTGCAGCTGCTTCTACAATCAGAAAACCGCAGAATTGTGCCTCGGTGCCTAATGCTCCTGCGTGTAAAGATAGAAAGGAGACAGATCTGTGCTGCTCTGATTGAGTTCATAGACGACTGGATTCAACTATAACAAACCTCCAGCTGTGAGAGGAGAAGAGATCAGTGCTCTGAGTTCATAGAAGACTGTCTAGACTGAATGCAGGGCTTTGGTATGTAAACAGCTCTTACAAAATAAGACTGCATAGGGAGAGGAACGACACAGTAACATGTGGACTCAGACAGAGAGGGGGGGAAGAGCAGGGATGGGGAAGAAACAACCCTGGATTTCAAGAACTGAGAAAATCAAGCTTCAAGAAAACAGCCAAATGATGAAGCGATACAAACCCCTTTAAGGCTGCTTCCACTCAGCACGGTTTTGGTGCAGTTTTAACTGCACTCCAATTAAGCTGCCTTTATTAATAGCAAGCTTTTTCACTTATCTAACTGGAAAGTAAGTGATCAATTAGTGTGTTTGTATCCACAAGACTTCAGACACAGTAACGGATTACTTACTTGAAACACCTTTCTGAACAATTTAGACAATGGAAAGAAGCTGCTGGTAATAAAGGCAGTTTAATTGGAGCAGTTAAAACTCCACCAAAACTGCGCTGTGTGAAAGCAGCCTAACTGCTGCTGGTAACTGCAGCACCCAACATTTTATTTTCTTTTATCTGGGGGCGGTACTTTTTTGCTATTGAGTATATCCGTGCCAAATAGATGAGAAGTATTATATCCCTAGCTGTTCCAGTATAGGGTAAATTAAGTTCTATATGATGCTCATTGATAGTAATAGACTTCCTATGTAATGCATAGTAGTATAATGTTGTACCGTGTTAGCCATAGAAAGTAGTAGAGGAGTGAAGAAATCAGGCGCTACCTTTTTCAGGCTAACTAAGTATATTTGATGGGGAGCTTTCGAGAGCTCGAAAGCTCACCATCAAATATACTCAATTAGCCTGAAAAAGGTATCGCCTGATTTCTTCACTCTTCTACTATGTAATGCATAGCAACATAGCAACAGATATTCTTGATCCCCATCCTCTGTTCTCGATGGAAGTTTCAAATAAATTATAATTTCTGAAATGGATGATATGTTTCTACCCTTTCAGGTCACTATGGACGCAGGTTCAGTATCTGTCCACAGCTAACAATAAATCAGTTTTGCTAAATACACAATAGGGAAAGGTGGTAGAATATTCAATCAGGGATGTAACTTTAATGGCCAATATTTCACAAAACTTCTCATAAATCAATAGTACAAAAGAATGTCAGAAACTTCGTGTTATACGTTATTAAAGAAAAATCCCTTTCTTCTTTTATTAGGCTCCTTTCCCTTCCCCATCCCTTAAACTCATCATTCACGATGAAAAAACCCTCAAAAAATTTTTGAAAGGGTTTAGTTTTACTGAGAGATCAAGTTACACCCTCCCCACAAAATTCTAGGGAAAGGCAGGGGAGAGGAAACAGCATAGTGAAAGGGGCAAAAGACACAGAGAAAGTTTAAAGTGAGTATATTCCTCCCCTCCAAGTGCGGGATTTTAAATACGGGAATTGCTAAATACTGCTCAAATTGTGTCACCAACTGCTGTTATTCCCCCCCCCCATGCGGGAGCCCACACTCACTGCTAAACACCTTTTTCCCGGCTCCTGAATTTTAAAATGTCCCCTCCCTTTTTGTTTTGCCTGGGCTTCTAAAAGTGTTATATCTCCCCATGCTGGGTCACAGTACACTGCCAGTACTGCCCCAATAATTTTCCTCCATGCGGCTGCTTCTAGAAAGGGTTTTTATATCTCCCCTGTGCGGGAGTCACAGCTACCCCTGCTCATACTGCTCTATAATGCCCCCCAAAGTTGCGCTTCAATTTAATGTTATATTTTCCCCCCAGTGCTGGAGTCACAGCTACCGGCCCCAAACGGCTCTATAAGGGGTCCCCATTTTCTGCTTCTAAAAAGGGGTTATATCCCCCCATGCTGGAGTCACAGCTACACTGCTCAGTACGTTCAAATAATGTCCCCCATGCTGCTGTTTAAAAATTCCCCCAGTGCTGGAGTCACAGCTAACTGCCCAGAAACTGCCTAAAAAGCCCCTCCCTGCTGCTTTTCCTAGTAATTTTTTATATCCCCTCCAGTCGGGATCAAAACTTACACTGCTCAGTACTGCTCTAAAATGTCCCCCCATGTTGCTGCTTCTAAAAGGGTGTTAAAAATTTTCCCCCAGTGCTGGAGTCACAGCTACCTGCTCAGTCGCTCAATAATTTCCCCCCGGGCTCCCTTCTAGTAAGGGGTTAATCCCAAAAAGGGGCGGGAGTCACAGCTAACTGCTCAGTTAACTGGCTTTTATAATTCCTCCATGCTGCTGCTTCAAGAAAAAGTGTTAATCTCCCCCATGCTGGAGTTCACACTCACTGCTCGGGAACCCCCCTTATAATGTCCCCTTTTTTGCTGCTTCTAGAAGTTTTTTATATCCCCCCCAGTCGGGAGTCACGCTACCGCTCAACTCCCTCTATAATGCCCCTCCATGCGCTGCTTCAAGTAAGTTTTATATCCCCCCAGTGCAAAAAAATCACAGCTACACCTGCTCAGTACTGCTCTAAAAAATTCCCCCCACCTCTTTCTAGTAAGTGTTAATCCCCCCCAGTCCTGGAGTCCAGCTACCTGCCAGTACTGCTCTATAATGTCCTCCCGTTTGCTGCTTCTAGAAGTTTTAAACCCCCCCAGGGGCGGGAGTCCAGCTACACTGCTCATACTGCCTATAATTCCTCCTGTTGCTGTTTCCCTAGTAATTTTTATATCCCCCCCATCTGGAGCCACACTACCCTGCCAGTACGCTCTAAAAATGCCCCTCCCCTGCCTGTTGCTTCTAGTAAGTTTTATACCCCCAAGTCCCTGGAGACAGCTACACTCTCTTTACTGCCTATAATGCCCTCCCTGCGCTGCTTTCAGTAATGTTATTTCTCCCCAGTGCTGGATCACAGCTACACTGCCCCAGAAAAACGGGCTTCAAATAATGTCCTCCCTCTTGTTTCCCAAAGTAATGTTATATCCCCCCCATGCTGAGCCCACAGTACACGGGCTCAGTCCCTGCTCAAAATAATGTCCTCCTTGCGGGTTTCTTCTAGAAATTTTTAATATTTTTCCCCCTTTTTGCGGGATCACAGCTACACTGCCAGTACCTCCAAAAAAGTCCCCCTTTGCTGTTTCTTAGTAAGTGTTATATCCCCCCCAGTGCGGGAATCAAAAAGCTACACTGCTCATACTGCCCCTAAAATGCCCTCCCTGCTTGCTTCTGGGGTAAGTGTTTTTATCCCCCCCCATTCTGGAGTCACTTTTTCCCCGGGCTCAAAACTGCTCTATAATGTCCCCGGGCAGCGGCTTCTAGTTTTTTGTTAAACCCCCCCCAATTGCTTGGGGGGAAAAGGAAAGGGAAGGGGGTTTAAAAGAAAGGGTTGGGAGGGGGGGGGAAACAAAAAGGGGGGAGTCACAGCTACACTGCTCATACTGCTTTTTTAATGTCCTCCTTTTTTTCCCTGCTTCTAGAAAGTGTTATATCCCCCCCCCAGTCCTGGATTACAGTACCTGCTCAGTCTGTTTCTAAAATTTTCCTCCCCGGGCTCCCTGCTTCTAGAAATTTTATATCCCCCAGTGCTGGAGCCCACAGCTCCCACTGCTCATTACTGCTTATAATTTCCTCCTTTTGCTGCTGCTTCAAATTAAGGGGTTATACTCCCCCGGGTGCTGGGGTAAACCAAAAACTGCTCAGAACTGCCCCATAATGTCCTTCCCAGTTGCTGCTTCAAATAAGTTTTAAAATCCCCCCCAGTGCGGGATTCACAGCACACGCTCAGTATTTCTCATAATGTCCCCCATGCGGTTTTTCTAGAAAGGTTTAAAATTTTTCCCCCAGTGCTGAGTCACGCAAACACTGCTCAGTACTCTCAAAAATTTGTCCCCCCTTTTCCTGTTTTCCCAAGAAAAGTGTTATATCTCCCCCCAGTGCTGGAGTCACACCCTACCTGCTCAGTACTACTCTATAATGCCCTCCCTGCTGCTGCTTCAATTTAATTGTTATATCCCCCAGTGCTGGACCCAACAGTTTACACTGCTCATTTCTGCTTTAAAATTCCCCCTTGCTGCTGCTTCTAGTAAGTTTTATATCCCCCCCATGCTGGAGTCACAGCTACACGGTCAAAACTTTTTTATAATGTCCCCCCCATCCCCTTGCTGCTTCTAGTAAGGGGTTTAAAACTCCCCCCATTTCTGGATTTACAGCTACACTGCTCAGTGCTCTCTTTTAATGCCCCCTCCCCTGCTGCTGCTGCTTCTAGTAAGTTTTTAAAAAACCCTCCAGTCTGGAGTCACAGCTACACCCAGAAACGCTCTATAATTTCCCCCCTTTTGCGCTGTTTCTATTAAGTGTTTATATCTCCCCCAGTGCTGGAGTCACGGGCTACCCCTGCTCAGTACTGCTCTAAAAATTTTTCCCCTTTTGCTGTTTGTTCTAGTAAGGGGTTTATATCCCTAAATGCGGGGAAGTCACAGCTAAAAGCTCAGTGCTGCTTATAAATTCCTCCAGTTTGCTGTTTCAGTAAGTTTTTATCCCTCCAGGTATGGAGTCACAGCTACACTGCTCAGTACTGCTCTAAAATTTGTCCCCCCATTTTTGCTGCTTCTGGGAAAGTTAAAAAACTCCCCCCTGCGGGAGTCACAGCTTACCAACTGCTAAAATTTTTATGCTGCTTTTTTTTAATTTTCCCCCCCTTGGGGGGCCCCCCATGTGCGTTTTGCCTACCCTTTTCTTGTAATTTTTATATCTCCCCCCCCAGTGCTGGGGCCCAAAACTACACTACTCGGGAACTGCCTATAATGTCCCCCCCCTTTGCCTGCGCTGCTTCAAAGAAAAGTTTTAAAAATTCCCCCATGCTGGAGCCCACAGCTACACTGCTCAGTACTGCTCTAAAATGTCCCCCATTTCTCCCTGTTTTCTAGTAAGTTTTAAATATCTCCCCCAGTGTTTGATTTAACCTACACTGCTCAGTACTGCTTTTAAAAAGTCCTCATTCCTGCTGCTTTTTGGTAAGTGTTATATCCTCCAGTGCTGGAGTCACAGCTACACTGCTCATTTACTGCTCTATAATGTTCCTTCAGGGCCTTTTTTTGGTTTTCCCCAAGTAAGGGTTGTTAAAATTCCCCGCGTGGTTTTGAAATTTTTTGGTAAACAGCTAAAACGGGCTCATATGCTCTAAAAATGTCCTCCATGCTGCTGCTTTTTTAAAAGTGTTATATCTCCCCAGTGCTGGGGGTCACAGCTACACTGCTCAGTACGCTCTAAAATGTCCTCCATCCCTTGCTGCTTCAAGTAATTTGTTAATATCTCCTCCAGGGCTGGAGTCACAGCTACCCCTGCTCATACTGTTTAAAAAATGGGGTCCCCCCGGGATCAACCCAAGGGGGCCCACTACTTTTCTATCTTGCCCCTTAGGTGACTCAAAGCACCAAAATGGTTTTCCCAGACCAATTGTATACTGACCCCCCCCCCAACCCTACATATCGGGTTTCCCGATGTCATCTTTCTTTTTCCCAGGACCCCACAGGGGGCCCAACCCACCATGTCCTTTTTCTTCCCCTTTCCCGCTTTTCTCAAACTAAAATATGAAAAAGATTTCATCACCTTTCCCCTACTCACGCTCCCTCCTTTCTAATTAATCTATCACAGTCAATGACTCCATGCTCTCCCCAGCCCTGCAAGTCTTCTGCCGTTGGATAAAAACCTTTTACTCTACTCTGGCCCTTTTAAAAACCCCACATTTCCCAAACCCTACCACCTTTATTCCCCTCCACCTGAAAAACATTTCCTGAACCTGCTACTTTCTTGACTTTGATTCCACCAAATAGCTTGTTGATGCCCTCATCACCTCATGCTTGAATTACTGCCACACCCTTCTCTGTGGCCTCCCGTCTAGCACTCTTGCTCTCCTTCCATCCATCCCCCAACTTTGCCCGCCGGGCTAAACCCCCTCCCCTATTTACTACCCCCTTTTGCCTCTCCCCCCTTTTCCAATCCCCTTTAAATGGCTTTCCCCCCCCTCCATACCTCCTGGCCCCCCTTTGTCCTCCAAGATACCCTCCCCTCACGCAACCTGCTCTCCTCTTTTTCAGCTTTTCCCACACAACTTTTTTCCCTAGACTTCTCTCGTGCTTTTCCCACCAAAAATCGGAACTTACTGCCTCAACAAATCAACTCCTCCACCTTTAAATTTGTTTTTTAAAAATAACCTAAAACCCCCCTTTTTAAATTCTATAACCTACAATAACCCCACTGTCCCTACACCATAATACACACCTCTCCATCCCTCACATTTTGTCCCCCTCTTCTCCATTATAGATTGTAAGTTTTCGTGGACAGGGTCCTCTGTCCCTCTGTATCAGTGTGTTACTTAGTGTTATTGTATTTGGGATTATAATTTTGTACCCGGACCCCCCCGGGTTTGCAACCCCGGAATTGTGGCCCCTAAAAAACAAATAATAAAATATTCCTCCCCTGCTACCCTTTTGAAGATGTGCTAAAAAAGATTCAAGCATAAATTTTAAATAAAAACTCTCCCCGAATAACTGGAAGTTTCCCCCCCCCCCGCCCCCAAAAAGGAAAGAACTTTAAAAAGTTGTCAATTTGGGAAAAAGTATATAGGAGAGAAGGAACTTCTCCCTTTTGTTGGGGGCCCGTGATTTGGGGGACATCATAGCACTAGTCTCCTATGAGATATAGGGGGGGGAGGGTTTTCCCCCTCTGTGGTGCCTTTTATGGGGGACATCATACAGCTAGTTCCTTAAAGAGATATAAAGGGGGAGAATTTTCCTCCTCTTTTGTGGGATTTTTATGGAGACATCCTAAGGCAGCTAGTCCCCCTAAAGAGATAATTGGGAGAACTCCCCCTCTGTTGTGCATTTTAAGGGAGACATCATAGCAGCTATCTCCATAGAAAATAAAATTGGGGGGAGATCTCCTCCTATATGTGTGCAGTTAGGGGGACCCTCAAGCAGCTACCTCCCATAGAGATATAGGGGGCAGGGGCCCCCTCCCTGTGTGAAATGTATTGGAGACATCCAAAACAGCTAGTATCCAAAAGAGATATAGGGTCAGGATCTCCTCCTCTGTGTGTTTTAGTATATGGGGAAAACATCATAGCAGCAAGCTCATAGAGATTAAAAAAGCACTTTTTTTGCCCTTAACCTTTAAAATTAACCTTTCCCGAAACAGTAGGATTTAAAAACCCCTTCCCCCATCTACCATGTGCCATTTATAATACTGGTGTTAAATATAGCAGAGGGGTCTTGGGCTCCACACATGCACTAGGGGTGACCTCTACCTCTGCACCCTCTAAGGCTACATCCCTTGAATCCATGTTCCAATAAGGGGCCTATTTCCCCTTTTAGGAGTCCCCACCCCCTGAACATAAGTTCGGTAAAAAATGCAAAATTTTTACACCTTTTTAAATTTAAATTTTTTATCTTTTAGCCTGGTCGAGAGCCTGACCCTCTGTTCCACTCAATACAGATATCCTCCGAGTCCACCGAAAGAAATGATGAATTAACCCCGGGGGCAGGAATTCTGGAGAGGTGACATTAATTATTTATGGAATATTTTTCCGCTTCGCTGCCCCCATTGGAAGAAAACAAATGCAACCTCTCACGCGGGGATAACGCAGGTACAGGGGGGGAACTTTTTTTCCCCTTAAAAACCTTTTTTTTTTGGAGTATTTTTTATTTATTCGGCCTCCCCTCGGCCCCCAAACCCAAAAACGGGAAAGGGAAAAGGAGCGAGAGTCAGGAAAAATCACAACATTGACACGAGGTCGGTGCCGGGTAATGTTTGTGCCACCCGGGACCAGCCATTGTTGGTTTACGTAAAAAGTCGGCACCAAAGCTCCGCACTGTCTAATTAGACATTGATTTGCAGGGTAAAGTCGTCTGCACATACATTCATCTGCCCACAGACTTCTATAGGATAAAGCGCTTTATGTTGACTTAATAACACAGAGCTGCACGGACCGATTGGCTCCAATCCCTGGAACAACAATTTACTTTCTGCTTGTGGCATTTAAGGTAATGCATACATCCTATTTGTTATTTATATAGCACCTACATGTTCCACCCTGCTGTAATCACAACAGCATCGTTAACCCCCCTGAAAGTCCCGTAATTTCTTTTTAAAATTTTTTTAAGTTTTCTGCATATAAGGATATGAGCTAACATTCTGCTGCCTCCAGTGACTACAGGCAGGATTAGACTGGCCGACAAGAGAGGAGGGGTAACCCTAGTGGACCGCTGGTTGTGTCAGATCTAGGGCTGCTTTTTTGAGACAGTAGCAGAGAAAGAGAGGCGGGAAGCAAAAGTCATATGCAGTCATGTACAGTAGGTGTAGGGTGGCCCCCAAGAATCAATTCAACTGGTGGGCTCTAAGAATCAGCTCCACTGGTGGGCCCCAAGTTTCAACACTACTGGTCGGCCCCAAGAATCAACTTTACTGGTGGACCCCAAGAATCAATTCTTTTAGGGGGCTCCAAGAATCGACTCCACTGGTTCTTGGAGCTCCAAGAATCAACTTCACTTGTGATCCCCGAGAACCAACTCCATTGGTGGGCCCCAGGAATCATTTCCACTGTTGGCTCCAAGAATCATTTCCACTGTTGGCTCGAAGAATCAACTCCACTGGTGGGGCCAAGAAACACCTCCATTGGTGACTCTAAAAAATTAAAATCTAATGGTGGGGTTTAAAAATTCTTTCCACGGTTTGGAAACCCCAAGAATCCAAAAACCCCCCCTGGGGGTTCCCAAAAATCAAAATCTACTGTTGGGCCCCAAGAATCAACTTCACTGGTGGTGTTTCAGAATTAATTTTTCTTATCGGCCCCAACAAACACATCCCTTGTTGACACCAACAATCAACTCCTCTGGTGGGCTTTTAAAAATTTCCCCCCCAAAATTTCCATTTGGGGGGCCCCCCAATTTAAACAAAAAACTGGTGGGGGCCCCAAAAATCAACTCCCCCCGGGGGGCCCCCCAAAATCAGCTCCACTGGTGGGCCCCCAAAAATCAACTTCACTGGGCCCCAAGGGAAACAAATCCAGTAGTGGGGGCCCACTAGAGGGGGGGAAAAATTTTATACTGTTTTTTTTAAATTTATTTAGTATTTAACCCCTTTAAATTTTTCAAGAAAAAGTTTTGCTCGACCCCTGTCCCCTGATCGGTTCAACCCCCATTCGACCAAATTTGTTAGGAAGATTCTTGTTGGGGACATCTCAAAAAAAAAATTTCCACTATAACTGTAACTTAAAGCTCCTGGGCTCTGATGCAAAATGTATAAAAAGGCCCCTGCCTACCATGTGCCATTTATAATACTGACTTCCAATACGGAAAAGAAAACTTTTTGGGGCCCCCCCCCCCAGGGTCCAGGGCCCTTTAAAAAACTGCACCCTTTTGCACCCCCCAGTACTTACACTCCTGGCTTTGACCCTAACCCTATTTTGGAGTTAGATTGTTAAATTTTTTCCCATCCCTTTTCCCTTTTCTGGCGGGTTCCCCGTCCTGCAAGGCTTTTTTCTATGATTTCCACTTTCCCCCTCTGACCCTCACTTCCACTCCAGCACCACATGAGGGGTAACTTATGTGACACTGGATCGGAAATGGGCATCAGCCCCGGGAAATGATGTTTTTAATGAAAAGCGCCGCAGGACCCGAAAACGAGGGGAAAAAAAAGTTAACCCCCTTTTAAAAACCCAGTAATAACCCTAAACCCCAATTTGGTTTAGGGTTATCATTATGGCTGACTTCTTGGCATAAAATGAAGTTGGGTCAACCCAAATCAAAGAGCTCGGATTTGGATTAAATTTGATTTTGATCCAAATCTGAAGCATCATGCAATTCATGACATATCTGTCAGGAGCAAGAAGGGGTTCCTTGTACTCCACAATGCTCTTGTGGGCACTGCCCCTATATCCAGGACATCAGGGGCAGAAACTTGGCTGATGGACATAGCATACTCCTGGTATTGACTGGATAAATCTGGGCAGTTTATTCCCTTAAATGTTACATAATACAGATTGGACAAAGAGAGAGGTAATCGTGGAGGACTGACGGGTCCTCATAGCAGCTGGGGGATAATGGAGTCTGCCATATCTAGATACTGCCAAAAGCATAATACAATGCAATGCAGAAGTATTGCAGTGTATTGTAAGAAGGATTAAGTGATCGCTTGGTCAGTTCCCATAAACATCGTCTTTTCTTCCTTATATATTGCTTTATTATGTAAAAGATAGTGTTGGGCAGGTGGATGGTGGATCCACTGGGTCACCGAGAGAGATGGCAATAACCGTGCCAGGGAGTAGAGTCTAAGGAGCCCCCGGTTTTCACCAGAACCCACCGACAGGATGGACTTGGGGGGGGAGTTCCGGTCGGTCCCACAATGTGGTCGCTTTGCTGACACCGGGTCCAAAAAGGAGGAATAACCCTAAAGGGGTATGGGGCCCAAAGGTTTTGGAGGTTAAAAAGCAGGCAGGGGCAGTCAAAAACCCAAAAACAAAGGGGCCCCAAAACAACTACAAAATACAAAAGGCTGAAAAAAAACCCCACCTACAGCGGGAAACAAAAGGGGAGAGGGGGGTTCCATTAAAAAAAACAGGTCCCGAAAAAGAGTTTGGGGTTTCAAGGGAAAGTTGGGTGGTACATTCGGAAATTTTAAAAACCTTTAAAGGGAACAGCTCATGATCCCCTAGGGGACGATCACCCACCTGCAATGAGCAACGGGAGGGGGGAAAAGGGAATTTCCATTGACAGAGTGGCGGTTAGGTACACGAGCACGTCTATGGTCCAGAGCGGGGACCGTGATGTGCATCATGACAGAAAGCCATTTTTGGATCCATTTTGGAGTCAGTGTCAATGCTGCACATTACAACTATAACAACAAACCTCCATCTCCCCCACTCCCAAAAAAAAGAAATTGTAACAAAGTATTTACTACATTATATGTATCCAGGGGCGTAACTAGAATTCATAGGACCCATAGCAAAATACAATGGAGCCCCACCACCTAATGACAGTAAGCTAAAATAGCGGAAAAGCAAAAAGTCCCCAAAAATTTTTGGTTTCCCTTTCCATAAGGGAAAACAATTTTTTTGGGTACCCTGAGGGGGGCCCTCAGCCTCTGGGAACAATATGGCTATATTTACCCTTGTTGTACCTAAAATGGTTCCTTAAAAGGGAAACTTTTAAAAACAAAAAATAAGCCACATTTACACACGAAAAAAAAAATAAAGTTAAAAAAGTTTTAAAACCCCGCAAATTTTTCCCCTGAGTGAGGTAAATCTGTATGCACTGAGATCCTGAGTGCCCCCTTGGGTAGTTTTAAAGCCGACAGAATTTTTTTCAACCATCTCGCCCTTAAAATGGGATTGGGGGATCTGAACAATAATAATAGTAAAAAAAAACAAAAAACTGTTGTTTTAAAAATCAGCAAAGAATGTTGAAGTTGAAAATAATTTGATGTTAAAAAGAAAAAAGATTTGGGGAGGGGTCTTAGAAATTTGGGGTAAAGAGGGAAGAAAGTAGCTGCTCAAAAAAATCTCTTTTTGGGTTTATTAAAAGGGTTTAAACCAAACTTTTTGGGAAAAAAAAAAGGGTTTGGGACGGGCCCACCCCCAAATTTTTTTCTTTTAACCCAATCTATAACCCAACCTTTCCAAATGTAACCTCAAAAAAAATTTTTGGTTGTTAAACAGGTTTTAGGAGCTAGCTTACTAGTCCAGCAACGCAGCAAACCCCCGTTTTGACAATGAGTTTTATTTTGGGAAAACCCCCTCCAGTGTTAGAAAGGGGGCCCAGGGCCCAAACCCGTGGGGATGGGTTTTTTGGGGCCCACCAGGGGGATGGTTTCCCTTGGGCCACCCTTTGGGGATGGTTTTTTGGGGCCACCAATGGGAGATGGTTTCCCTTGGGGGGGCCCCCCAGTGGGGATTATTTTTGGGCCCACCATGAGAGTTTTTGTGGCCCCCATTGGGGAATTTTATTTCTTGGGGCCCCCCATGGGAAAAGATTCTTTGGCCCCCAGGAATTGATTCTTTGGGGCCCACCGGGTTTGGGGTTTTTGGGGCCACTTTAGGGGGTGGGTTCCCGACCCCCCCAAGGGGTTGATTCTTTGGGGGCCCCCATGGGTTTTATTTTTGGGGGCAACCAATGGGGTTGATTCCCTTGGGGCCCCCCCAGGGGGGTGAATTTTTGGGGGCCATCAATGGAGTTGGGTTCTTGGGGCCACCCAGGAGTTTGGGTTCTTTGGGGCCCACCAATGAAGTTTAATTCCCGGGGCTTTAAATTGTGGGATTGAAATTTTTTGGGGGCCCAAATTAAAAGATTTTTAAAACCAGGGGGCCCCCCCATTTGGGGTTGATGCTTTTGGGGCCCCTTCCCCACATAAACTGCATATGCCTCTTTCTTTCTGCCTCTCTTTCCTTACCTTATTCCCCAAAAAGTCCCAGGCCTGCCATGCACAGGGGTCAGGGGAGGCCCCAAAGGGGGCCACTATAACCCCTTTTTTTCACCCTGCCCAGGAAATCCCCCAATGGGCCAAGGGGGCCCCAAAAGGGGGGGGTAAATTCCCTTAAACCATCCAAAGTCTAACTGTGGAACACAATTAAGGGGTGCCATTTTTTGCTCTAGGTATTATTACCTTTGGCAGGTAAATATTTTGCCTCGGGCTCTACAGTATTACAATGAGATTTCTGGATTTACCTCTGATCCTATGCAAGTTGAGCCCTGTGCCGCACACAGCTCTGCTGCATCTGAGTCTAAAACAACTATATTAAAGATAAAATAGACTTTTCCAAATTATAATAATGTTGCGATAACTGTTCATTTAGATGAGCACAAAGTATGGAAGGTAAATGAGTTCAAAAAGAAAAACCCTTTAAAATTTTAATCCATTTAATTTTAATGGGACAAAAACAAAAACCATTTTCCCTCACTTTTAATAAGGGGTTCCCCGAGTCGCTGCGAGGGAAAAGGATATTTTTTCAAAAAATGCTTTCCGAACAACCCCAAGGCCACTGGGAATGAACCACATTTTTTGAATCCCCCGATCGACACCTCCGGGGGGGCCAAGGGAAAAAATTTATTTTTCCCCAAAAAAAATTAAGGAGAATTTTCGGAGATTTAGCTTGTTCAAGAGTTTAGGGGGAAAGGGTTCGGGGTTCGGGATCTTTTTGAATTTTTAAAAAATTTCTTTCTGTGCAGAAAACCGTTTCCCACCCAAACCTGCCCTTTTTTTTTTTTATTTTTTGGCAGAAGCAAAATCTTCCATATTAAATCCCCGGTGGGGGCCAAAGGGCCTTTTAATTTTTCCAAAAACTTGAGGAGAAAAATAGTTCGGGGCCACTCCGCATCCGCAGAAATTTTTCAGGGGGAAAAAAGGGCGGATAAAACCAAAGAGCTTCCCCCGTGGGTGAATGGTTTTTTTTGTTAACTTGGGTTCTTGGGCCTTTTTTTTAAGTGTTTTCCCACTTACACAAAATTTCTGCTGGCCGTCGATTTTTCCCCCCGCCCCCCGATACTCATACGGGGGAAGAGCGGGAGGAAGAAAAAGGGTCTGGACTTTCCGAAAAATTCAGGCGCTCAGTTTGGCACAACAAAGGAAGAAACAAAGTCCTAAAAACACTCAAAAAATCTTCATTGGTTAAACACAGACAAAAGTTTCACTTCCAACCACCTCGATAAAAGCCTTCATGAGTGGATGTGCAGTAGGGTTTGTTCACACATTAGGATTTTCCTATCTGAAAAGTCTGGAATGTAAACCTCGGCAGGAAGGCAAGGTGATATCTCGGATTTTTGCCAAGGATTCTTACTTTGCAGATGGGGTTCTTGCCTTTTACTTGGACATAGATGAGCCCCATATCAGTGGTGCTAATTAGAAATGAGTGAATTTCTCAAAAATTTGATTTGGCTGATTCGTTGAATTTTCCCCAAAAATTCAGTTCGTTCAGAAGTTATTTGCAGCGAATCGCGTAAAAAACAGCTATTTCCTGGCCGCAGAGAGCCTGTAGGGTGCTGTAGAACATTGTGTCATGCTCAAATATTCATAGGGAGTGTGGTTTGGTCTTCATACAATGCTGTGTTTTAGTATGACACGCAGATGACAGCCGCCGCTCTTAGAATCGCTTCACACTTCACTTGTCTGTGCACTTAAAGGGGCAAAACTGACCAAATAACTGAAGTGGGAACGCAGCCTGACAAGGTCATGTCAGCACCAGCTGGAAAGAACCGAGCTGAGGGCCAAGATCTCACTATAGCATCAAAGAGCGCACTCCTTTTAAAACCGGACATAGATGATCCACAATTATGACAGAACCTGCCTTGTTAAATGCTGATTTCATGAGAGGCCCCCCGAATGAGTGGAGAGGGTGTCGGCAGTAATTTTGTGTTGACATCATTGATCATGTTGCCCTTCCTTTCATCCGTCAGTATCCACTTTCAATCGGTCAATAATCCATCAGTATTGCTAAAACCAAAAAGAAACAGGAGTTGATCCAAAACAGAGATGAAGAGAAAATGGGATATTTGTATGTCTTCTGTGTTCCCTACAGACTGAACTGGATGCATTTGAGATGTGTGTAGGGCAGAAATACACACACTGGATTTGACACAGAGTTCCCCACAATAAGTAAAAAAAAATCAACTCTTTGCCACAGATTGCAATAGCCCAAAATAAAAAAACGCTGGTGACACACACCTGTGTATTTGATAGGTATTTCACCCCAGTAACTGTAAAATCAGAAGTCTTTTGCACAGAGTGCAATCTAGTGCTGCTACAGAGAGATGCTTGTGCATAGGAGACACAGTGACAAGTGGCAGAATTTAAGATGGCGTCCGTATTTATAGGGCTGTGACGTCACAGAAGCCCGCTTGCTGCTGATTGGCTGCATGTCTGCACATGTCATTGAGGGCGTTCCTTTCTTCCTTCCATAGTTCTCTGCCCCATGTCACGCCATGTGCTCGCGGCGATTTTACATTTGTTACCACAAATCGCACTAAACTTCGGCTTTGTTCAGAACCAAATTTTTCCTGAAATTCTAAATGAATTCCACTTTGTTAAAATCAATTCGCTCATCTCTAGTGCTAATCATGTCACTCCTGCCTGAAGTGGAATCCAGGGAGGATCTCTTGGACACGTCCATTCTTTTTTTTCACACACCATTGACTTGAAATTCATGGTGTGGAATATCTGCAAAGTGTGAGGGAAGATGAATGGGAGTCAGATTACTTGAGGATCTTAACACTGAAGTCGGCATAGATTCCGTCATGTGAACATACCCTTAGGCTCACGCTGCTTTCACACTGTAATGCTGTATTTTGGTCACTGTTCTATATTTCTTGCCAAAACCAATGGTTAATCCCTCCATATTTGGGTGGAATGTTTCTTGGGGTTACTAGTTTGGGATCAGAAATGATATACACCTTTGGGGGCAGATTGTTTTATGAATTTAATATTCAGGATCAACAGGAGGAAACAAAGTTGTACATTTTCCTATTCCTTCCCTTCATCCACAGATTCTCGCCACCCATGGCTGAAGTTGATGGATATTTGTCTTTCCTTAACCCTGATAACTATTTTGTGTCAATCAGCTGCCTCTAAGGCCAGTAGGATATCGGCGTGAATTAGAAGAGGTCTGGACTGGCGGGACAGGTATGTAATACTACTGCTATATAAAGCATTGGTGCGGTCTCACTTGGAATATGCTGTTCAGTTTTGGGCTCCAGTTTATAGAAAGGATGTAATGGAGCTAGAGAGAGTACAAAGACGAGCAACCAAACTTATAAGGGGAATGGAGCATCTTAGTGATGAGGAGAGGTTAAAAGAATTTAACTTATTTAGTCTTGAGAAAAGACGGCTCCGGGAGACAGGGTGAATTTATATAAGTCTATAAATGGCCCCTACAAAAAGTCTGGGGAAAAACTATTTCATGTAAAACCCCCTTAAAAGACAAAGGGGGCGCTTCCTCTGTCTGGAGAAAAAGGATTCAATCTCCAGGGGAGAAAAGCCTTCTTCACCATGAGAACTGTGACTCTATGGAATCGCCACCCATGGAGCTGGCACAGCAGGAACAGGTGAGACTTCAGGTAAGGTTTAGATACATAGATACATTATTATTATTATTATTACACTCATCACATTGTTGTAAATATTGTGTTATATCTTTACATGGGACAACACTGAAGATCTGACACTGATACAATGTAATGTAATCAGTGCACGGCTGTAGCTCACAGCTGACTGGGAACAACCAGTATCTTCTGCCGCACACTGTGATGGATTTCCATGCTGAAGGAAATAATGCGCAATCCTCCCCATTGATAAAAGTTATAGCTCTCTTGTTGATGGTTTCTTACAATCAGTCAGGTCCACAGCTCAGTAAGGTCTGGAGCTCTGTCCCTTTTAGCTGTAAAATCATTTGCATTTTTAGCTGTGTGCTTGCATTTGTTATGGGAATGTAAACTACAAGGTGTTTTCATAATTTTTTTTGTCATTATGCACTTTGAAAGGCATATTGATAGGAGAAGCCATCAAAGTCTGATAAGTGTGTGTCCCTACTCAGGGAACCACACTGATCCCGGGAACAAGCCCTGAAAGTATAACCTCAGAACGGAGAACCAGTGACGCATTCTGCTCTATTGGAGTTCTTAGTACGGCTGAACACAGTGCTCCCCTGTACTGGGAACTCCTATAGAGGAGGATGGAGAACACAGCGCTCCCCTGTACTGGGAACTCCCATAGAGCAGAATGGAGAACACAGCGCTCCCCTGTACTGGGAACTCCCATAGAGGAGAATGGAGAACACAGCACTCCCCTGTACTGGGAACTCCCATAGAACAGAATGGAGAACACAGCACTCCCCTGTACTGGGAACTCACATAGAACAGAATGGAGAACACAGATCTCCTTTGTACTGAGAACTCCCATAGAACAGAATGGAGAACACAGCGCTCCCCTGTACAGAGAACTCCCATAGAGCAGAATGGAGAACACAGCGCTCCCCTCTGCTGGGAACTCCCATAGAGCAGAATGGAAAGTCATGTGCAAGCCTGACTGGTTCTCCATTGTGAGATGACACTGTCCTGAGATAGGTGCGGGGCCCATTGGTACTTTCATGGCTTATCCTATTGATACACCTCCAAGTCCTTGGTGGGAACAGTCCTCTAATACAATTCTTTCCATGTTGTGTATGAGGGACGTGTCCTAGAGCAGAATGTGCAGCAGTGAAACATTGGGTCAGATCTGGGATTTGTGAATCTATAATTTTTGCCGGGGGGTAAAGTTTTAATTACACATCAGAGGTTCATCTGGTGCCAAGAAATCTCCGATCAGGTCCAGTATGATACGAGCAGCCGGGTGACCTCCCAATGATGGTCATCGCTGTGTAATTATAGATAATAGGTAAATAATGTGCGGATACATGAATGAAGCTAATTGTCCCTCGCAGCTCTGACCATAGACGGAGGAGGAACCTCATTACAATTCATGGGAAATCCTGGACATGTCACAAAGATTTACTGAGAAGCAAAGAAACCTTAAGAAAGTCTATAGAATCCAAGGAGGAACGGAAACTCCCCGGCAGCACAACCAGCGACAAAGAAGAGCAACCAAACCTGAGAGGTCACCAGCAGGAAGGTCCCATTTATGTATCAATGTTATAAGCTCTTCAGATCTCAGACTGCGCTATTGCTGTACATAGGGGGCAGTATTATAGTAGTTATATTCTTGTACATAGGGGGCAGTATTATAGTAGTTATATTCTTGTACATAGGAGACAGTATTATAGTAGTTATATTCTTGTACATAGGGGCAGTTTTTTATTATTTTATGTTCTTGTACATGGGGGGCATATATTATAGCAGTTATATTCTTTTACACAGGGAGCAGTATTATAGAAGCTTTATTCTTGTACATAGGGAGCAGTATTATAGTAGTTATATTCTTGTGCATAGGGGGCAGTATTATAGTAGTTTTATTCTTGAATATAGGGGGCAGTATTATATTATTTATTTTCTTGTGCATAGAGGGCAGTATTATATTAGTTATATTCTTGTACATAGGGGCAGTATAATAGTAGTTATATTCATGTACATAGGGGCAGTATTATAGTATTTTATATTCTTGTACATAGACGCAGTATAATAGTAGTTATATTCTTGTACATAGGTGGCCGTATTATAGTAGTTATATTCTTGTACATAAGGGCAGTATTATATTAGTTATATTCTTGTACATAGGGGCAGTATAATAGTAGTTATATTCTTGTACATAAGGGTAGTATTATAGTAGTTATATTCTTGTACATAAGGGCAGTATTATATTAGTTATATTCTTATACACAGGGAGCAGTATTATAGTAGATATATTCTTGTACATAGGGGACAGTATTATAGTAGATATATTCTTGTACAAAGGGGCAGTATTATAGTAGTTATATTCTTGTACATAGGAGCAGTATTATAGTGGTTATATTCTTGTACATATGGGCAGTATTTTTGTATTATATTCTTGTACATGGGGGAGCAGTTTATACTAGTTATATTCTTGTACATAGGTGGCAGTATTATAGTAGTTATTTTCTTTTACATAGGGGCAGTATTATAGTAGTTATATTCTTGTACATAGGGAGCAGTATTATAGTAGTTATATTCTTGTACATAGGGAGCAGTATTATAGTAGTTATATTCTTGTACATAGGGGCAGTATTATATTAGTTATATTCTTGTACATAGGGGGCAGTATTATAGTAGTTATATTCTTGTACATAGAGGGCAGTATTATAGTAGTTATTTTCTTGTACATAGGAAACAGTATTATAGTATTTATTTTCTTGTAATTAGGGAGCAGTATTATAGTAGTTATATTCTTGTACATAAGGGCAGTATTATATTAGTTATATTCTTATACACAGGGAGCAGTATTATAGTAGATATATTCTTGTACATAGGGGGCAGTATTATAGTAGTTATATTCTTGTACAAAGGGGCAGTATTATAGTAGTTATATTCTTGTACATCGGAGCAGTATTATAGTAGTTATATTCTTGTACATATGGGGCAGTATTATAGTAGTTATATTCTTGTACATAGGGAGCAGTATTATAGTAGTTATATTCTTGTGCATAGGGGGCAGTATTATAGTAGTTTTATTCTTGAATATAGGGGGCAGTATTATATTATTTATTTTCTTGTGCATAGAGGGCAGTATTATATTAGTTATATTCTTGTACATAGGGGCAGTATAATAGTAGTTATATTCATGTACATAGGGGGCAGTATTATAGTAGTTATATTCTTGTACATAGACGCAGTATAATAGTAGTTATATTCTTGTACATAGGTGGCCGTATTATAGTAGTTATATTCTTGTACATAGGAGCAGTATTATAGTAGTTATATTCTTGAACATAGGGGGCAGTATTATAGTAGTTATATTCTTGTACATAAGGGTAGTATTATAGTAGTTATATTCTTGTACATAGGAGGCAGTATTATAGTAGTTATATTCTTGTACATAGGAAGCAGTATTATAGTAGTTATATTCTTGTACATAGGGAGCAGTATTATAGTAGTTATATTCTTGGACAAAGGGGCAGTATTATAGTAGTTATATTCTTGTACATAGGGAGCAGTATTATATTAGTTATATTCTTGTACATAGGGGGCAGTATTATAGTAGTTATATTCTTGTACATAGAGGGCAGTATTATAGTAGTTATATTCTTGTACATAGGAGGCAGTATTATAGTAGTTATATTCTTGTACATAGGGAGCAGTATTATAGTAGTTATATTCTTGTACATAAGGGCAGTATTATATTAGTTATATTCTTATACACAGGAAGCAGTATTATAGTAGATATATTCTTGTACATAGGGGACAGTATTATAGTAGTTATATTCTTGTACAAAGGGGCAGTATTATAGTAGTTATATTCTTGTACATAGGAGCAGTATTATAGTAGTTATATTCTTGTACATATGGGGCAGTATTATAGTAGTTATATTCTTGTACATAGGGAGCAGTATTATAGTAGTTATATTCTTGTACATAGGGAGCAGTATTATAGCAGTTATATTCTTGTACATAGGGGGCAGTATTATATTAGTTATATTCTTGTACATAGGGAGCAGTATTATAGTAGTTATATTCTTGTACATAGGGAGCAGTATTATAGTAGCTTTATTCTTGTACATAGGGAGCAGTATTATAGTAGTTATATTCTTGTACATAGGGGGCAGTATTATAGTAGTTATATTCTTGTACATAGGGGGCAGTATTATAGTAGTTATATTCTTGTACATAGACGCAGTATTATAGTAGTAATATTCTTGTACATAGGTGGCCGTATTATAGTAGTTATATTCTTGTACATAGGAGCAGTATTATAGTAGTTATATTCTTGTACATGGGGGCAGTATTATGGTAGTTATATTCTTGTACATAGAGGCAGTATTATAGTAGTTATATTCTTGTGCATAGGGGGCAGTATTATAGTAGTTATATTCTTTTACACAGGGAGCAGTATTATAGAAGCTTTATTCTTGTACATAGGGAGCAGTATTATAGTAGTTATATTCTTGTACATAGGAGCATTATTATAGTAGCTATATTTTTGTACATAGGGGCAGTATTAATAGAAGCTATATTTTTGTACATAGGGGCAGTATTATTAGTAGCTATATTCTTGTACATAGGGAGCAGTATTATAGTAGTTATATTCTTATGCATAGGGGGCAGTATTATAGTAGTTTTATTCTTGAATATAGGGGGCAGTATTATATTATTTATTTTCTTGTGCATAGGGGGCAGTATTATATTAGTTATATTCTTGTACATAGGGGCAGTATAATAGTAGTTATATTCATGTACATAGGGGCAGTATTATAGTAGTTATATTCTTGTACATAGACGCAGTATAATAGTAGTTATATTCTTGTACATAAGTGGCCGTATTATAGTAGTTATATTCTTGTACATAGGAGCAGTATTATAGTAGTTATATTCTTGAACATAGGGGGCAGTATTATTGTAGTTATATTCTTGTACATAAGGGTAGTATTATAGTAGTTATATTCTTGTACATAGGAGGCAGTATTATAGTAGTTATATTCTTGTACATAAGGAGCAGTATTATAGTAGTTATATTCTTGTACATAGGGAGCAGTATTATAGTAGTTATATTCTTGGACAAAGGGGCAGTATTATAGTAGTTATATTCTTGTACATAGGAGCAGTATTATAGTAGTTATATTCTTGTACATAGGGGGCAGTATTATAGTAGTTATATTCTTGTACATAGGGAGCAGTATTATAGTAGTTATATGCTTGTACATAGTGGGCAGTATTATAGTAGTTATATTCTTGTACATAGGGGAAGTATTATAGTAGTTATATTCTTGTACATAGGAGGCAGTATTATAGTAGTTATATTCTTGTACATAGGGGGCAGTATTGTAGTAGTTATATTTTTTAGAGTTGTGTTACCATTGTTATATCCCTGTGTTCATCAGATATCCTAATTTATAATAAGTTCACTGTCTGATCGCTCCGGACAGTTTCTAGGTAAAGTGCACCTGAATGTAAACATTGTTCATCACCTTCTCACTTTGATGCTCGTGGGTTATTTTATTCCTTTGTGTTTTCTGAATAAAATCTTCTGTTGGCCTCAGCTGTTTGATAAATGAGCTTTTCGATGCCGTTCTGTGGAGCTGGAATAAGAGGCTATTATGGCGATCCGTTCCAGGAAGAAAGGCTTGACAGGTTCAGTCTGCAGATCCCACTTGTCTGTTGCCGCCTGCCAAATTCTTATTTTTTGGCAAAGGCGCCGTTCCCTCTTCCCGTGTGCTGTCTCTGTATTATTGTGCTGTTGGGAAGGTATTTATGTATAACATGGGTTAATTGGAGAGCTCCAGACTCCATTATGGTCCAGAGTGTCTGCTTTTATACTCAGTCTTGTGCTATTATCATCACTTTTATTTTTCATTTGGCAAAACCTGGCGCAGTGCAGGGGGCGGCAAGGACTCTTCTGAAAGAGCCTGACGGGGAGGTTCACGAATTTTCGAGTGCGGCTTAAGTTAGGTGTTGTGGGGAAATTCTTAGTATAAAAATGAAAGCTCATGAAGCAAAAAGTGAGATAAGAGGGGACACATTGCTACAATGTATCAGTGTCGGAATTCTTCAATAGACTCTTTATGGATAAGGACGTGCGTTGAGCTCATTCCATGGATCCATTTTTGAGGGGATAAAACAGTTAAATACAAAAAAAATTGGAAAGAAAAACAGTCATCACCTCCAGAAGAATGTAAAATAAATGGCGCAGGTGTGCGACGACGAGCCTGCAACACACGAAAAAGGAGCAGCAGCTCTGCAAAGGCCGAGCAGCAAACAAAGAATTTTGAATTATTTCAAAGTGCACTTCTGCTACACATAGTAGACATAAAAATCTGAGGCTCTTAGTGCACATTTTGATAAAAACTATAAAGGCTCCACCCCTCAGCGGCAAGATGGCTTCAATATAGGTGAGGACCTACTGTAAAAAAAACAGAGAGCTGAGATCGTGTAGAGTAGGTTTCCATCTGAACTGAGACCACCTTGCCGTTGGAAGATGGGCCTTCAAAGTTTTGATCAAAATGTGCACTAAGAGCATCAAATGTTCATATATACTTATGTAGCAGAAATGCAGTTTGAGTTAATTCATGTAATTATTGTTTGCCTCTTAGTGTCTGCACACTGCAGCCGCTCCGTATTTGTAGGTTTCACTTTTTTGGTTTATTTTATTCATTTTGATAGCACTGTACAGAGATTCTATTTATTCACATTGGTCCCTTTCCCTCATAGTTTAAACTCTTAGACTAATGTATCAGGATGTTTTTGGAGCATATGGGGACACTGAAGTATCTGGAGGAAAGGCAAGCAAAGATGGGGAGAACATATACACTCTTTGCAGATGTTTTCATTGGTGGGATTTGAATCCAGCTCTGCAGGGCAACAGTGAAAGCTGAACCACTGTGCTGTACCATGGTGACCACTAAGACATTGTGCTGTACTATGCTAACCATTGAGCCCCTGTGCTGTACTGTGCTAACCATTAAGGCCAATGTACTGCATTGTTTTAATCACTGAGCCACCTTGCTGTACATTGCTAACCACTGAGCCAACGTACTGTACAGTGCTAACCATTAATCCACCTTGCTGCATTGTGCTAACCACTGAGCCACCTTGCTGTATGTTACTAATCACTGGGCACCCTTTCTGTACATTGCTAACCACTGAGACACCTTGATAAGACACAGCAGGAAGTGACATCGCCACCCCAACCACTGCTAGAGCAGAGGGAGGTGGTCGGTAACCTAGGGAAGCTTGTGTACACAAACAGGAGACAAGAACTGCTCCATCTCTGAAAGGAAGTAATTCCAGAACAGCAATGTATATGGTAATAATCTTTCTTTACCTTTGCATACATGTTTAAAGCCGATTGTTGTGGTGAGAATGATCTTTTCAATAGAAAACAGATGCAAATGTTTGAGAAAATTTTAGTTAATTCTCCAGTAAAGGTGTCTTACTCCGGCCGTCTCCTGTTACCTGAACCTAACTATAGTAACGTCAGAAGTCTTGGTCTCCCGGTCTTCTTCTCAGACTACAAGCATTTATGATTCAATCAGCCTGTTCTCTCTTCTTTGCCAAGTCCACCAGTGTGAGTCATTTGGTAAGAACGGTGCTGATGGTGAAAATGAGGTGGGAATTAATAAGGGATACAGATGTCAGTTCAAAAACGTAACTTATTGCTCATTGGTGTCTGTAGTAGAGTATCTCGCGAATGGGTTCAACGTGGACAGGGACAGCAGAAGACAACAGACAGGTGGTCAGGAGCTCTGATGGACTGCAGGAACTGAACCAGGCATCTTAGGGGTTAAGTCCAGAATATCAGACATGAGATGCTGGCAGGAGCTCTGATGGACTGCAGGAACTGAACCAGGCATCTTAGGGGTTAAGTCCAGAATATCAGACATGAGAAGCTGGCAGGAGCTCAGATGGACAAACACTCAGCATGAGGCACAACAATGGACTGACACTGGAGCAAAGACAGTTACTCTTATAGCCAGGGGTCACAGGTCAAGAGAAAGACAACAGAGACACAGACCCAATTAAGGGCAGGAAACTGCTGTGCACGCCCTAGGAGGTGCAATGCACGTACAGGACCCCAGGAAGCAGGAGTAAGGATACAGGCCGCCAGGATCCCTGCACAGGGAGCCTCAGCGGAGACAAGGCAGGCACGGACACGCTAACGGTCCAAGGCAGGGACCGCAGCGTGAGCCATGACAGAGGGCTTGTTTTTTTATGTGGAACAAGGTGTACTTTTTAATGGTGCTATTGACCGGACCATAAAAAGTGCTGGAAATGTTTTTTTTTTAAGGAGGATGAAATGTGAAATTAAAAGTACTTGTGCCATTTTTGCGTAGGGTTTGTCTTTGTTGTTCACTCTTTAGCATAAATGTGTTCACTGTATTCTGCAGGTCGGTCACTATGATTCTGCTGATACCAAATATGTAGGGTTTTCGTTACGTTTTAGTACTTTTCAACAAAATACATTTTCTAATTTTGAAATTTGTCCGGCAGAGACATTTTCAGCAACTGATAACTTTTTTTGGACCTGAGTGAGGGCTTATATTTTGTAGGCTGAAGTGTAGTTTGTATTGGTACCATTTTGGGATACATGCAATGGTGTAATAAGGTCAACTAGCCGAGAAATCACAGTCTCATGCACCAAGGGCCGGCTGTAAATGCTGCCACCTTTGCAACACCCAAAACCTAGACCTCTGCTTTTGATCATAAAGTTAACTAATCTGCTAAACCCATCGATTTTGTAGAAATATAAAAACTACATGTTGGCTGGAGGTACCTTATAATTCCAAAATATGGACAATAGGAGGGTGGTCAATGAATTTATCAAGCCAGATTTCTGCTTGGATTTGTGGAAGAGTCTCAATCTCTGTCATTCCCCTTCAAGGCTTATTTGAGAAACACCCAATGCCCTAAAGAGATTTAGAGCAACTATAAATGACATTACCCATCCAAGAGCGAGACCTGTGTGCTCTCCGTCCTTCCATACGATGCAGGATGTGGAATTCTGAGGGAATCGTGATATAGGGCACTTGGAACCATCCCTGCACCAGAATCTATTATCTTGGTGAAGCAGCCGTAGAGTTAAGGTGCCATTGTGAATTCTCGCTTGGTTCACCTTATTATTATTATTTTTATTGTTATTATATTTTTGGATGATATTTTATGTATAATTACACCGTCATATGCACCAAGGCTCGGGTGTCACCATCACCTTTGCATTGCCCAAAACTTAGACCCCTGCCTTTGGTCATAAGGTTCCCTCATTTACTAAACCCATGGATTTTGTAGAAACATAAAACCACATGTTGACTGGAGGTATCTTATGATTCAAAAATATGGACAAGTGGAGGGTGATCAACTGGTTTATAGAGCCAGATCTCTGTTTGAATGGGTGGAAAAGTCTCAAAGGCTCCGGTGTAACTGTTACCTTTGCATTGGCCAAAACTTAGACATCTGTCTTTGAAAGGGGAACATCTCTCCTTGGGGAGAGCACCATATAGGCATGTGGAGTGTAAATTGCCTTTTTGCCCTCCACTAAGCATTTGCATATCACAAGGCTCTGCCTTTGGTCATAAAGTTCACTCATGTACTAAACCACATGGATTTTGTAGAAATATAAAACTACATGTTGACTGGAGGTTCCTTATCATTCAAAAATATGGACAATAGGAGGGTGATCAACAGAATGGGTGGAAAAGTCTCAAGCTCTGTCATTCCCCTTCAAGGCTTATTTGAGAAATACCCAATGCCCTAAAAAGATTTAGAGCAAACATAAATGACATTACCCATCCCGGAGTGAGAGCTTTGTGCTTTCCTTCCTTCCATACGATGCAGGATGTAGTATCCTTGGGACCCTCCCTGCACCAGAATTTATTTTCATGGTGAAGCAGCCGTAGAGTTCAGGTGCCATTGCAAATTTATGGCCAGTTCACTTTATTACACCATCTCATGCACCAAGGCTTGGGTGAAACTTCTACCTTTGCAGCACCCAGAATCTAAACCTCGCCCTTTGGTCACAAGGTTTCCCCATGTACTAAATGCATGGAATTTGTAGAAACATAAAACTACATGTTGACTGGAGGTAACTTATAATTCAAAAATATGGACAATAGGAAGGTGATCAACAAGTTTATAGAGCCAGATCTCTGCTTGAAAGAGTGGAAAAGTCGCAATCTCTGTCATTCCACTTGAAGGCTTATTTGATAAATACCCAATGCCCTAAAGAGATTTAGAGCTAAAATAAATGACATTACCCATCCCGGAGCGAGGCGCTTGGGCGCACCTTCCTTGCATATGATGCAGGATGTAGAATTCTAAGGAAATCGATGATATTAGGCACTTGGGACCCTCCCAGCACCAGAATCTATTATCTTGGTGAAGCAGCCGTAGAATTCAGGTGCCATTGTGAAGTCTGGGTTGATTCACATTATTAGTATTATTTTTATTATTCTTATATTTTTGGATGATATCTTATGTATAATTACACCATCTCATGCACCAAGGCTCGGGTGTCACCATCACCTTTGCATTGCCCAAAACTTAGACCTCTGCCTTTGGTCATTAGTTTCACTCATGAACTAAACGCTGGATTTGTAGAAACATAAAACCACATGTTGACTGGAGGTCCCTTGTCATTCAAAAATATGGACAATAGGAGGGTGATCAACAGATCAGATCTCTGCTTGAATGGGTGGAAAAGTCTCAATCTCTGTCATTCCCCTTCAAGGCTTATTTAAGAAATACCCAATGACCTAAAGAGATTTAGAGCAAATATAAATGACATTAGCCATCCAAGAGCGAGAGCTTTGTGCTCTCCGTCCTTCCATACGATCCAGGATGTAGAATTCTAGATGAAGAAAGTCTAAGGGAATCATAATATCAGGCACTTGGGACCCTCCCTGCACCAGAATTTATTTTCATGGTGAAGCAGCCGTAGAGTTCAGGTGCAATTGCAAATTTATGGCCAGTTCACTTTATTACACCATCTCATCTACCAAGGCTCAGGTGAAACTGCTACCTAAACCTCTGCCTTTGGTCATAAGGTTTCTTCATGTACTAAACACATGGATTTTGTAGAGACATAAAAACACATGTTGACTGGAGGTACCTTACCATTCAAAAATATGGACAATTTGAGGGTGATCAACAGATCAAATCTCTGCTTGAATGGGTGGAAAAGTCTCAATCTCTGTCATTCCCCTTCAAGGCTTATTTGAGAAATACCCAATGCCCTAAAGAGATTTAGAGCAAACATAAATGACATGACCTGTCCCAGGGTGAGACCTTTGTGCTCTCCTTCCTTCCATATGATGCAGGAAGTAGAATTCTCAGAATTCTAGATGAAGAAAGTCTAAGGGAATCGGTAATATTAGGCACTTGGGACCCTCCCTGCACCAGAATCTATTACCTTGGTGCACTAGCTGTAGAGTTCAGGTGCCTTTGTGAATTCTTGGTCAGTTCACCTTGTTATGGACCATTCAACCCTTCATAAATACAAAGAGAGTTTGGAGGCTTTTTCTTGGAAGAAATAAAGAGACATTATCGGAATGAACGGGAGGTGACGATGTTTATGGAGACGTTTAGAAGGAGCTCGCTCTATGCAGCAAATCATTTTGATGATATTCCTTGTAGTTACACGAGGATACACACTATCAAATATTGAATAGTGGCAGCATCACCGCGCAAATTACTGTCAGGAAGATGAATATTGCATGATTGTTCTGGGGAGGTTTGCTGCTATCCGCTGCATTATACCTTCACTGGATCTCATTTACTAAGAAGTGCACATTACGCTCCGGCATCTCCGGATTTCAGCGCATGCAGGTGCTGTGCACAAGGCAGGATGTATTTTACTTCTGCTTATTAGAACGGTTTGATCTGAAATGGGACATCAGGGTCCATTACGTGGGTCAACGGGAAAATGTAGACTCATTGTAATCTTCCCTTTGCAGAAGCAATGAAGATGATTGATGCCCGAGAAGGAGGAATTCAACTCCCATTCTCTGTATGAGATGTATCTAATAGTTCACAGAGTAATTGTCCGTGTATCCTGCAAATGGTTTTCCAGCAAATAGAGATGGAAGAAGATTTAAAGAGTTTGTCATAGGCTATAAATAAATCCGCACCAGTGTGTAAGGAAAAGATTTACATTGTTCTAATAGAGTTTGACCCACATTTGTTAAAGGGTAAAATGGACCAAAACGATGGAATTTATTAACTCTTCTAAATCTGTAACACATAAATACTGGTGGGATATCACATACATGAGAAGTAAGCTATACCGTACACATAAATACTGGTGGGATATCACATACATGAGAAGTAAGCTATACTGTACACATAAATACTGGTGGGATATCACATACATGAGAAGTAAGCTATACCGTACACATAAATACTGGTGGGATATCACATACATGAGAAGCTATACCATACACATAAATCTGGTGGGTATACATACATAGAAATAATTATACCGTACACATAAATATGGTGGGATATCACTACTGAAATAAGCTATACCGTTTTACATAAATACTGGGGGGATATCCATACTAAGAAGTAAGCTATCC
>JAODAL010018966.1:0-73282 GCA_025379985.1 Phyllomedusa bahiana | reverse complement strand
ACAGACCCATTGTAGTAAATGGGCTTTTTGGAGCCCCATTGTAAAAGGGGTTGATCCCCTTTTTGCAAATAAAGGGATTTAAAATGGAAAAACCCCTGACCAATGTGAAGTGGGCCTTAGGAAATTAATTTTTAAATAAATTAGTTAACACATTGGGATCCATTGCATGGTTTCTTTACTTACTAGCTGAGAGCAGTCACAATAAGCATCTCTCATCCTGGAGGACCCGGCAAGTTCATGCAATAAATAGTCACCTTATTGATTTGATAAGTAACTATGTAATGCTTCATTATCTTTCAGGTGAACACTTGCTGCTTGGTTTCACTGTAGATTAAAGCTGATCACTGGGGGCCTGGCAATGTTTGATCAACCATTTCAACAAGAAGGGATTGTTTAAAGCAGGGCCAGGAGAACACACTTTGGTATCCTAGGAAAAAGCGCCCTTAATCCCCCCCCCCCCCCCCCCCCCCAAAAAAAAAAAAAAAAACCCGGGCCCCCGAGACACATGGCACTTTCCTCAGCTAGGTGAAACGAGAAATAAAAAACAATTGTGCCATCTTTTGTTGGAGGTGCGGTATGAATGACATGTTTTTGAATTTGCTTTGAAGGGACATTTTCTAAGACCAGTAACTTTTTTAAAATTTTTCCACCCATAGACCTGTATGATGGCTTGTTTTTTGCGGACAGAATTGTGGTTCTTTTTATTCCAATTTTTGACGAGGCAAAGGGACTACAAAAAAAGCTGCCCCTTTAGTGCTGTATACTTTTTATGGCATTCATCGTGTGAGATATATAAAGATCGGACTTTTACCAATTGTGTTTAATTTTTTTTTTACATTTTTATGTGTAAAATGGGAAATGGGGTTGTTTTGAACTTTTCTTGTAATTTTAGTTCCCCTATGGTACAGTATTCTGTTATACTATTGTATAGGAGAATAGTGTGCAGTAACAGATCTGCTATTCCTGAGCCCGCAGCAGCCCACCTACCTCTGCCTACCTGTTGTCCGGCCTTGGTTCAAAATGGGCATTCACTTTTGAAATGAAATAGGAACTTTTGTCACTAGGGGGAAATTGTTTCTTAGAAAAATGCAATACATATTATATTTGTCCTACAAACCCTCCCAACATTTTACCTTATCATAATCCTGCGGTGATGGCTAAGATGGAACCTGATAATTAGGCCTCGTTCACACGGCTTATTGCCGGCGTAATTGCGGGGACGGATTTTTCCCCCCAATTACACCAGCAGCCGTGCAGCGGGGCGGGGCGGGGGCGAAGGGGCGGCAACTCGCCGGCCCCATAGACTGTCATTATCAACGCTCGGGAACGAACGCAGTAAATAATGTGCATGTCCACTTTCTTACCCGCGGCGGATTCCCGAGCGGGGAGAGCGACGGAATCCATAGTTCCTCTATGAGAACTGTGGATTACCGATAGTTACTGGGACGGATATTGAGCCGTACACAAGCGCAAATACAGCGCACATTACGGCTCAATCACCGCCCAAATAAGCCGTGGTGAACGAGGCCTTATTGTATGCTATGTCTTCAGTATATATACACATAAAACTGTGTGGCTAATGATGTGCTGTATTCCCATGGACCGTTCCAGTTGTTTTTGAGAGATTATAGATCCCCAGTGATCATATAGAAAAATAAAATCAAGCTGGGGATTAGTGATTATGCTGAACAGAAACAGTTATCAGCCAATATTCTCTAGTTTGTAAAATTAGCATCATCTAAATAATTCAGAGACTGATAGATATTTAGATAGACAGACAGATAGATCCTAGACAGATGGATAGTTAGACAGAAAGATAGACAGAAAGAAGGATAGATAGATAGATAGATAGATAGATAGATAGATAGATAGATGCAGTAAGGAAAATAAGTATTTGATACACTTGGATTTTGCAAGTTTATCCAACCTAAAAAGAATGGTCTGTAATTTTTATCATATGTTCACATCAACTGTGAGAGACAGAATCTACAAAATAATCCATAAAATCACATTGGTAAGATTTTTAAATAATGAATTTGCTTTTTATTGCATAAAATAAGTATTTGATCACCGACCAACCAGCAAGAATTCTGGTCTCACAGACCTGTTAGTTTTTCTTTAAAGGGAACCTGTCACATAGGTTGTGTCCCTCTTGCTGAGGACAGCATAAGCTAGTGACAGACCTGCTGTTTCCAGCGCTGTGTCCCCTTATTTCTGTAAGATGCTAGCATATTAGAGCATTTACCCCTCAAATCTTATTCAAGAGCAGGTGTTAGCCACGCCCACCAAAGGCTAGCCCCGCCCATCCACTGACAGTTATACACATGTTTCTTCTACCTATATCAAAGTAATAGGTTTATCAGTTGAAGTGGGCGGGGCTAGCCTCAGGTGGGTGGGGCTAGCCACAGATTACTCTTTGAACGACTCTTCTGGCTGAAAACTGCAGATTTGAGCATTAAGTACACTAAAACTCCAGCATCTTACAGAATAAGGGGCTCAGCGCTGGAAACAGCAGGTCTGACCCTAGCTTGTGCTGCCCTCAGCAAGGGGGGCATAATCTATGTGACAGGTTAATTAATTAAAAATCATACCATTGATTTTCTGGATTTTTTTTTAGATTCTGTCTCTCACAGTTGATGTGAACATATGATAAAAATTACAGACCTCTCTATTCTTTTTAGGTTGGATAAACTTGCAAAATCTCAAGTGTGTCAAATACTTATTTTCCTCACTGCATCTATCTAACATCTATTGTGATATCTATCTATCTATCCTTCTTTCTGTCTAACTATCCATCTATCTAGGATCTATCTGTCTGTCTATCTAAATATCTATCAGTTTCTAAATTATTTAGATGCTGCTAATTTTACAAACTAGATAAGAAGCCCTCCTACTCTGCGCTCATTACCTGTATTAATTACACCTGTTTGAACCTGTTACTTGTATAAAAGACTCCTGTCCACACACTCATTCAATCACACTCCAACCTCTCTACCATGACCAAGACCAAAGAGATGTCTAAGGACACCAGGGACAAAATTGTAGCCTCTGCTCAAGGCTGGGATACAGGACAATAGGCAAGCAGCTTGGTGAGAAGGCAACAACTATTGGTGCAATTATTAGAAAATGGAAGAAACAGAAGATGACGGTCAATCTTACTCGTTTCACTGTGGATAATGACACAATCTTACCAGCTTTCCGCCAAACATCTTCACAAATTTTATGCTTTTGTTCTTGGGTTGATATGCACATGTCGGACCAAAGCACATTTATTTCTGAGACACAGAACCTGTCTCCTTCCTGTGCATAGATGACTGACATTCCCATCTTGCTTTAATACTTGCGTATAATTGTTTGTAACAGATGAACGAGCGCCTTCAAGTTTTTAAATTGGAAATTGCACCAACAGAAAGATCCAGACCATATGTAGTCAACAGATCATCTCCTGATATCTGTGCTGATTTCCTTTAGGATGTTCCCATGATGGTTTACAGACAGAAGCAGTGTGTTTTGTTATGCAATAAAAATACATCCACAAGTGTGTCTCTAATAACTCAGATGTTCCAATAAACCTATCAGAAGCTTCCGAAGACATACATCATCATAAGGGCTGTCCCAATGTTAAAGGAGAGTAATCCAGTGTAGGAAACTTTTGACATTTGCAAGAAAGTAATAAAAATGCCTTAAAAATTCTCTCTCTCATTATTCTTGACATTTGCCAAATATAAATCATATGGGGGTGTTCCTAATTGACCTAAAACAGGGAAGGTTTATTCTGATTTCATGTCAGATAGTGAGAAAAACCTGCAGATGAGGCTTTTTATATAATGTATGTAAACTTCTGGTTTCAACTGTAGATAGTAAGAATGACAGATACATTGATATGGGATAGATTAGATAGATAGTATATTAGATACACCCATCAGCCACACTATTTAACCCTTTGAGCTCCAGGCCTGAAAAAGCCTTAATAACCAGCACATTTTGTTAGTTTTTGCCTCCTTGCTTTTTAATTGTTGTAACTTTTTTATTTTTTCAATGACGCAGTTGTATGAGGACTTATTTTATGACAGAGAAGTTTTTGATGGCGTTATTTGAATTTACATATAAATTACTGCAGATTTTTTTTTATATGTTTTCATAAAAAACACATTTTTTCTTCTGCATTTGTTTTTTTAAATGATTTTTTCGCCATTCACATTTCACACTAAGCAATCCATTAGATTAATTCTACAAGTTACAAATTAGATACCTAATTTGTATAGGGTTTTATTTTTTGTATAATGTAAGCACAATTAATTTTATTAAATATTTATTTTTATTAGTTACTTTATTTTTTCTACACTTTCTAAGTTGTTAACTTGTTTTTTAATCCCATTAAGGGTTAACTAATTTACACTTTTTTTTTTTACACTTAGTAATGTAATAGCATTTTCATGTATGCCAATTAGAGATGGGCGAATCGATTCTAACGAAGTGGAATTCGTTTAGAATTTCAGTAAAACTTCGGTTCGGACGAGTCCGAACTTTTGGGTACTTTCGGTGACGAAGTGTGCTTTTCAATGATAAAATGGACCTGCCGAGCACATGGCGTTACATGTGGCAAAGCATCTCTTGGGAGGAAGCAAGGGCATAGCCCTGCATGACAATGTCCAGAGATGAAGCCAATCAGAGACCTGGCGGGATTCTGTGACGTCACCGCACATATAAGAACCGAGCGCGATGCCGCTGTGGGACGCACACTCCTACCCCACCCCCCACCCCTCACTACTGTACTGACCGGGAAGGTGCTCTGCGGTAGATAGCGCTTTCTGAAGAACTGATTTTTACACAGCGATTTTGGGGGTGTCTCAGCTGTCTCAGAGAACAGTTCACTGAATGTTCTATATCAGTTTTTGGGGTATGGATCTGAAAATCCAGTGTGCGTCCACTGCAGCTGCATATAACATTCTATTCCAAGTGGTGGATCTAAGCCAGTTCCTGTTGTATTCATTTAAATGAACCCGAGTTTTTACAATACAAATACACTTCATTTTTATGGCTGCTAAATTCTATGCGCAATTTACCTCCAGGGGTTATATTCAGCGATGTTTTGCTGCTGTGCTGACAAAAATAAACCGTCTTTTTCAACGCCAAAAAAATAATTTTTTTTTTTGGTAGCCTAATTCACACGGCAAGGTTAATTACAATTTATCTCTTGTTGTTGTGGCGTAGAAAATACGCATTGTAACACGCTACAAAGCTACTAGTTTGTGGTGCTCAATTTCTATGCGCCAAGTTACATCCAGGGTTACTTAAGCGTTGCTTTGCTGTGTGCTGACAAAAATAAACCGTCTTTTTCACCTGCCAAAATATATATTTCTTTTTTTTGTAGCCGAATTCACAAGCAAAGGTTTAATTACAATTTTATCTCTTGTTGTGGGCGTAGAAAATTACGCCATTGTAATACGCTACAAAGCTACTATTTGTGGTGGCTCAATTCTATGGCGCAGATTTTATCATCCGGGGTTAATAAGGCGTTGTTTTGCTGGTGTGCTGACAAAAATAAACCGTCTTTTTCAACGACAAAGTAGTATATATTTTATTTTTTGGTGCCTAATTACACAAGCAAAGGTTAATTACACATTTAATCTCTTGTTGTGTTGGCGTTGAAAAATACACCATTGTAACACGCTACAAAGCTACTAGTTTGTGGTGGCTCAATTCTATTGCGCAATATACAACCAGGGGTTAATTAAGCGTGATTTGCCTGGTGTGCTTGACAAAAATAAAACCGTCATTTTTTTCAACGCCAAATATAATATTTTTTTTTGGTAGCCTAATTCACAAGCAAAGGTTCAATTACTATTTTTTTATCTCTTGTTGATGTGGCCGTAGAAAATACCGCCATTGTAACACGCTACACAAGCTAACAGTTTGTGGTGGCATCAATTCTATTGCGCAATGTTATCATCCAGGGTTAAATAACGTTGTTTTTGCTTGGGTGCTGAACAAAAATAAACCGTCTTTTTCAACGCCACATTCATATTTTTTTATTGGTAGCATAATTCACAAGCAAAGGTAAATAACAATTTTATTCTTGTTGTGTGGCGTAGAAGAATACAACCGTTTTAACACGCAACAAAGCTACTAGTTTGTGGAGGCTCATTACTATTGCGCAAGTTTCATCCAGGGGTTTAATTAAGCGTTGTTTTGCTAGGTGTGCTGACAAAAATAAACCGTCTTTTTTCACAACGCCAAATATATATATTTTTTTGGTAGCCCTAATTCCACAAGCAAAGTTATACAATTTCTCTCATGTTGTTTGGCGTAGAAAATACGCCATTGTAATACGCTACAAAAAGCAACTAGTTTGTTGTTGGCTCAATTCAATTGCTGAAATTTTACATCAGGGGTTAATTAAGCGTTGTTATTTGCTGGTGCTGACAAAAATAACCGTCTTTTTTCAACGCCTAATATATATATTTTTTTGGGGTAGCCTAATTCACCAAGCAAAGGTTAATTACAATTTAATCATCTTGTTGTTGGCGTATAAATACGCCATTGTAACACGCTATAACGCAACTGTTTGTGGTGGCTCAATTCTATTGCGCATTTACTTCCAGGGTTAATTAAGCGTTGTTTTGCTGCTGTTGGGGGGGGGTTGGTGCAGAACAAAAATAAACCGTCTTTTTCAATGCCAAATATATATATTTTTTTATTGGTACCTAATTCACAAGCAAAGGTTAATTTACAATTTAATCTCTTGTTGTGTGCGTATAAAAATGCACCATTGTAACACGCTAACAAAGCTACTAGTATGAGTGGTGGCACAATTCTACTTGGCGCAATTGTTACAACCAAGGGGTTAATATAAGCGTTGTTTAGCTGCTGTGCTGACAAAAATAAACCTTCTTTTTTCACACCGACATATATACATTATACTTGTAGCAAAATCACAAGCGAAGGTTAATTAAGCCTGTTTGTTGACTTTTAATTTACATTAGTAAAACACACACAGTGTTGTAAAACGACATACATACAAGTAAATTTTTCCTAGGCCATTTGTGGAGGCCAATTTTATATCCAAGGGATACCCAAAGCTTGTTACGGGGTTCATTTGGAGTCAAAAACAGGGTGTAAAATTATAAAAAACATATAGCTTCATCAAACAGTGTCCTGTAACATTTTAGAACAAACGTATGTCAGAAGAATGTGGCGCACTTCCGAACTGCGAGTGGCACAAACATTTCTGAAACGGGCCCAGGTCGCAGCACAACAAGGGGATCGTCGACAGCAGGGGTCACTCGGTGAGGCCACAACTGCCTCTGTCATCAGCGGCCCGTGTGTGATTCAGCAACCCAAGGGTTCTTATTGGTTGACTAGGTCATCCTCTTCCTCCCAGATGACATCAGACAACCCCAGCCAAGAGTCGGTGGGAACCACAGACACAACACGTAGTTTGGAAGGCCCGGGGGCGGGTCAGCGTCCCCAACCTGTCCTCACCGCGCCTCTGTCCCATCCAGTTCCCTCACCAGGGATCACTAAGGGGGAGGGGGGGTGAAAGTGGTATGGGCTCAGCGCCACTATATATCGAGGATGAACAATTTGGGAGGGCATCAGCAGCACTTGGCAGCGAAGAAATGGCCATATCCCCACTTCTTGCAGTAGGGCGGCAAAGTTAGAATGTGGAGAGTGGCATTGGAGGCTCATTGGTAGAGTCAGCTTCGGCTTAACCAAGACCGTGATGAGGACATCTAGTGACGATGAAACACAAATAATGATGATGTAGCCAGACCGCAACTTGGAGAGCGGGTAGAAGCACGGGCTTCATCATCGTCAGAGCATAGGCGACAGCTTGCGCGTCAGGGCAGCGTCGCAGCCGCAAAGTGGGATGTGTGGCCGTGAGTCTGCAGGGTAGCAGCTGTTGAGGTCGGGAGCCAAGCGTCCACGGGTAGAAAACCCGCTTCGCAGGTCAAGACAGTAGCGGCCGGGGTCAAAAAAAACAGGTGCTCAGCGAGGCAGCTGCGGCAGAAGAATCAGTGCTGAGCGTTGGCCGAAAAATCAGCCTACTACGGCTGTGAGCAGTTCTTGCTAAGACAACCGGAGGAAGCCGAATATGGGTAAATGTAGAATCTGTGCAAGAAAGTGAAACGTGGCCAGGAGCTAACGTTGGCACAACGGCCCTGCGTCAACACCATGCAGCGTCCACATCCGGTGGCCTGGTAGAAACGTGGCTCAGAAGTTGGGTGGTCCCATCCTGCCGCTGCACGCAGCACAGCAGCGCCAGTGGCACGCAAGCAAATGCAGCCATCCAAGGCCCCACCACCCTGCATGAAGGCATGCTGTATCTCTTTGACATTCCTCTCCGGTCCAGATGCTCCTGCTCCTCGCTACTCATGGCGCCATCAGACGTTCAGAGAGGCGATTGTAACGAGACAACAGTATGCGTCCAACCATCCTAAAGTGCAGCAGCTGACCGTGCTCCCTGTCCAAGTTTGTTGGTACAGCAGTCCCTCCCTTTCCAAATGGGTGACTCAGGCACCATTCAGAGAACTAATCCTTGTTGCCGAGCCGAGATGGAGAGTTCCAAGCCGTAATTTCATTTTCCAAAAAGGCAGTACCAGCACTTCCTAAATATGTAGAACAGAAAGTGGTCAGTCCTTGAGCTTAATCGGTTTTTGTATCCAAGTACAAACGGCAGCGCGAACGTCTGGAGCTGTAACTACGTCAGGGCCAGTACATGTCCATTACGGCCACTGGGTGAATGTGCTGTCCTCCCAGGCACACCAACAACTTGGACAGGAGACGCCGCTTCTCCTCACGTTGTCAAACTGCTGCTTGCCTCTCGCCAATGTTCTCGCCTCCACCTCCTCCCCCCACCACCACCATCTCAGCCTCCACAAGTACTGGCTCCATCATATAACCACATGAGTAGGGCACAGCGGTGTCACGCAGTTCTACAACCCTAGCAGCTTGCATCGGCGAACGAAGTCCACACAGGGAGGAACTGCTCCGCTGTCATGCAGCAGAATCGATGGGTGGCTTTCTCCGCGCCAAACTGCAAATCGGAACCATGTGACGGACAATGGGAGGACATGGTGTCCGCAGCTGCCCCGAGGAGGGATTGTCCAATGGCGCCCTGCAAGGCGCACGTGTTCAATCTGGTTGAAAAAAAGGTTCCGGAAGTCCCTTCCACCGTATCTTCATAACATCTGAAAATTTGCCAGGAAACAGTGCATGCACCATTATCATTCGAGTAACAAAGCCAGGAACACTCCTCCATCGAGTTGCACGGAGAACGGCCTCCCCCAACACGCTCTGATATGCTATGTTTCCACCCGCTGCATTCCAGCCTGCACATTTGTACCGACTGTATGAACAATAGAAAGGACCATTAACGATTTTTTGAGGATCCAGGCAGACGAAGTACACCCCCTGTGTAAACTTTGATGTCAGCCAATGGCGCAGCTCATGCGTGACACCTGCCGTTTGTTGAGGCCATTCGAGTAGGCCCAACGTTATTTGCAGTCGCCAGAGACTAAGTGCTGAAAAACGTCATTGCCACTGCATCCGTGTCCGGAACAGATGCTGAAAAATCTGTCTGTGCAGGGGACTGGAGATGTGGCGACTACATCTCGTGGCCACAAGAGTCCGGTGGGGACTGAAATGGAGAGGAGGGAGGAGGAGGACATTTTGGGAGCAGAAGACATTGTCTGGTGAAATGAGTGGAGTTTTCTACCCAGGTGACAAGAGAGGAGGAGCATGAGCATCAGGAGGAGGTGGGATGGAGATGAGGAAGACGAGCAAGATGACTCCCAAAGCACCGGCAGTATACAGTGAAATGGAGGCAGGCGCCCCTCGGAGTCACATTGCAGAATGTCCCGCAGCATGCTTATTTGCCTGGCTAGTGACAGCCGAATAGTCAGCATCATCCGGCCAAGGATACATATGGCTCTCCACCCTATTGACCCTCTCTACCTACCGGTCCCAAACTGGATCCTTTTTCCCAGCTATTGAAGGGAAGCACAACTCAATACTAGAGGGAATTCCGCCGTATCATTTGGCCGCTGCCTATGTGCGGCATCGACCCTCCTCTGAACAGGTCTGACCGGGTGGTTCCTCAGCGATCACGTAATACTGCCGCGGCTGGCTGGGGGAAAAGGTGGGGGGGTAGGAGCGTACCAGCTCCTCAGCAGTAACCTAAGTCTGGGAGTCACTAAGGAGCAGCTTTTCCTTCACCCACCGCCTAGTGAGGAGTGGCAGACACCAAGCCGCAGCAGCAGACAGCAGCAATGACATGGCATTCCCGACCACAGGTTGTGGGCTACTTGGACAGCTCTCAGCCACCCCAGTTAGAAGAGCCGCTTGACTACTGGAGCCTAAACTGGATGTGTGGCCGACATCTTGGCCGAGTATGCAGTGTAGAAGCTGTCCGCCCGTCCAGTAGTGTGGATCAGAGCGGGTGGTTCAGTGCGGCGGAGGTCCTCGTTACACCACCAAGTGAGAACCCCGATTGTCCACGGGAAATGTTGAACGACTGACCTTTGTCAAGATGAATCAGGCCGAGGATCCGGCAAGGAATTCCACACACCAATGCCTTAGGCGTCAGTCTGGGGTTCAAACCTACAGCCTCAGCCACATTCTGATGCCGCCACCCGCCTGTATGCCACTACATCTGCTGATAGTTTCTCCTACTGCCTACTCACCGTCTTTACCCAGGGACTGGTATTTGCACCCCCTCAACACTCTGTCATAGTGCCACTCCTATTGCTCATGCTGCTGCTGGCTGTTGCTGTGCCGAGACATCCCACACTTGTCATATGTCCCACTCAGCGGCCTGGTCCTGTTTTGCGCCACCTCCAGAATGTTCATTGTGTCCACTCTCTGACCTCAGTGCTGTTGCTCCCTGTCATCACCTCCACTCTCTGTAATTGTTCACTGCCTTACCTCATGCTGCAGCACCGAGCCGTGACCATCCGCACTCAGTCATTGTGCAGCTCTTGTGGCCTAATACTATTTTTGGCCACCCTACCTGCAAATGTCATTGTGCCACTTCACTGACCTCATGCTGCTAGCTGTGACACCTGTCTTGCCCCCACACAGTGTCATTGTGCACTGTCTGACCTCATGCTGCTGCCCGTGGCTGCTGCCGTGCCCTCCACACTGTGGCCTACACCTGTTTTTTTTTTGGCCACCTCCAGAATTGGGTCATTGTGCCACTCCTGACCTCATGCCTGCTGATGTGGCTGCTGCACGTGACACCCGTCCACACTGAGTCATTGTGGCCACTGTCTGACCTTATGCTGCTGCTGTTGCTCCTCTCCGTGCCCTCCACACTTTGTCTTTGTACCACTCTTTGCCTACCCTTTTTTGCCAGCTCCAGAATTTGTCATTGAGCCACTGCCTACCATAATTGCTGCTGCCGACCGTGACCTCCACACTGTGTCATTGAGCACTCTGTCGGCTGGTTACTGTTTGCCACTTCCAGAATGTCATTGTGCCACTGTCTGACCCTCATGCTGCTGTGGCTGCCGCCGTCACCATCCTCCACACTCTGTCACTATGTGCCACTGAGCTCACAGTTTGATTTTTCCAGCTTTTGCTTATTGGGCAGACTTTATCATGGTACCGTTCCTGCTTTCAGTTTTTTGGTCAGTTTTGCCCCCATAAAGTCCCAGGCAGGGGCATTTTATAGTGAAGCGAGTCAAAGAGCGGCGGCAGTCCATGTCTTGTCATACTGAAAACACACACATTGTAAGAAGACCAAACCAGTCTCCCCTGCATATTTAAGCATGGCACACAACGTTCTACAGGCAACCCTGCAGCTCTTGTGCAGCCTGGAAATAGCCGCATATTTAACAGCGATTCGTGCCGAGAGTAATTCGGAACGAAACGAAATTTAGTCGGAAAATACGGCGAAGTGGACCGAAATCGAATTTTTGAGAATTCGCCCACCCTAAATGCCAAGACATTACCTTCTGTGTCATACTGACACAGGAAGCAGTCAGGGCAGCACACAGTGTGCTCTGACTGCAGGCTTCCTATACAGACAGCCCTCGGGCCATACTGGGGGGCTCCTTAGACCCCACTCCCTGCCATGATCTGCACCATCTCTCCCAGTGACCCTACGGATCCACCACCTGCACACTCGCTAATCATTACAGTACGAACTGAGCCATAACCATTACAGTGAGCTGGTTTGGTGGGTATATAAGGTGTGCAATAGACTGTCTACACACATAGATAGGGTAAAAGGGGCAGTTTATCAGAGTTGTGAAAAGGGATGATTATTGGCTTTCAGGACAAAGGTGATGGAATAAATTGAAACTGCGCAGTTTGTGAACTGTTGGCGGCTGCTATGGTGAAAATGGATAATGAGTGGACAAATGGCGTCATTGCAAATAAGCAGCGTCAAAACTACAGAGCACCACATGCCATTGATGTGAGAGATGAATGTCGGCAACAAAGGTCTGTGAGAGACGCTCACCACCAAAATGAACCAGGGGGCTATGAGATGTGTCTAAAACAATGCACTGCATCTGTCTGCTGCACTGTATATTGGAAAGTGCAGCAGACGGATATCACTGCATCTCCGCTAACCAAGTTGCATCAGCAGAAAAGGCTCCAATTTTTGCAACAGTATTAGGATTGGACCTCCACTTATTGGCAAAAGGTTGTCTTCTCCTAAGATTCCTGTTTTCTGTTTCATCAAATGAATGGAGGTTGGCATGTCAGGCGAGAAACATTAGAAAACAAACAACCCGCAACCATTGCTGGAAGAACCCTGGTGGTTGCAGTGTTATGCTCTGGGGAATACTTTTGTACCATACTCTGGGCCATTTCCTCCATGTGGAAGGCGCTCTTAACTAATTTGGGTATGAATCCATCCTTGCAGATCATGTACCCACATTCATGCTGATTATCTCCTCTGGAGCAGATGGGTTCTTCCAGCAAGACAATATCCGACATTGGTTGGAAAAGCATGACCAAGACTTCCAAGTACTACCCCGGCCTCCTAACTCCCCAGACTGGAACCCAATTGAGTATATGTGGGAACCCCTGGATGGTGGTGTTGGCTCTATGGACCCTCCAGCAGCTGTGGGAACCCCTGGATGGTGGTGTTGGCTCTATGGACCCTCCAGCAGCTGTGGAACCCCTGGATGGTGGTGTTGGCTCTATGGCACCTCCAGCAGCTGTGGGACACCTGGATGGTGGTGTTGGCTCTATGGACCCTCCAGCAGCTGGGGGGCCCCTGGATGGTGGTGTTGGCTCTATGGACCCTCCAGCAGCTGTGGGAGCCTCTGGATGGTGGTGTTGGCTCTATGGAAACTCCTGCAGCTGTGAGACCCCTGGATGGTGGTGTTGGCTCTATGGACCCTCCAGCAGCTGTGGGAGCCTCTGGATGGTGGTGTTGGCTCTATGGACCCTCCAGCAGCTGTGGGAACCCCTGGATGGTGGTGTTGGCTCTATGGACCCTCCAGCAGCTGTGGGAGCCCCTGGATGGTGGTGTTGGCTCTATGGACCCTCCAGCAGCTGTGGGATGTAGTCAGCTCCAGATACCTGTGAAAACCTACCAGGACCTTATTGAGTCACTTCCAGCTCGTCTATCTGCTGTCCGTTTTGTACGCAGTGGTTACAGTGGATACTAGAGGGTGGTCATAATAATGTGACTTGTAGATTCTTGAAAATTCCTCACTTATGGCGCATTCCTACCGTACACATTGATGGCATGTCGATAGGATATGCCATCATTGTGTAATAAGTGCAGTTCCCAGAGGTGGGACCCGCACCTATCTCCAGAATGAGTTCCAAAAGCTTTCCGTTTTGAACGAAGAGGTGGTCAGAACTGTCCCAATGATTTCAATGGGTGTTTAGAGTACAAAATCTGCAACAAAATCAAAGCTGATCCACCCCATGTAAATGTACATGGGGCCTTCTTCAGGATGCATTTTTTAGCACAGCCAGCTCCATTTTATATAGTGCTTCTTTTTTTTAAGCGTTGCACATAAAAATCTGCACCAAATTGTGTTAGCAAAACATATAATTTGGTGTCTTTTTGCAATTCCTAATGACTCTTCATTGTAAGATTATTGGCGATATGTATGTAATTTGGTGTTTAAACACCAAATTTCATGCTCATAATAAAGGCTAGAATGCACCTGATTTATGAACCCGCTTTACAGCAGGTCATAAATCAAGCACATTCTAGCGCTAGGACGACATTTCTGGCTCAGGTAAACCACTTTGAAAGTGCTCTACCTGTTCCAGCTGTAATGCGCCTAGAAATGCCATAGGGAAGCTATAAATCTATAGCTTTGTAGGGTTCTAGTGCGCCCCGCCTCCCGCACGCCCCCCGAAATCAGTGCCACGGGTGCTCTGTAATGCGCCTGATATTAGCGTGCGGGACTTTTAAAAATATAACGAACGGGGCTGCGCTAGATATCGGGCTGAGAAGACACCAGAAATCTGGCGCAGCCCCATTCACACATATAGCCCTATATGTGTTAAACAGATATCTATCCGCAGAAAGGGCCGCTGAAAATCCCCATTCTAAATGAAGAAGTGGCTGAGCTTGCACTGTCACCTTCCATTCATTTCAATGGGAGTTCCAAGTACAGCCGAATGGACCCACGTGGCTGTACTCAGAGCTCTCATTGAAATCAATGGAGAGGAAACACACAAGTGTGGCCACTTGTCCATTCCATTCAAAATGGGGTGTTTGCAGGGCCCATTCTGGAGATAGATGCAGGTCCCAGAGAGGGACGTTGATGGCATATTCTAATGATATGCTATCAATGTCTGTGACGGAAAAACCCCTTTAAGGCTGAGTACATGTCAAAACATACATGTTATAACATATATGTCAAACATATGCCAAACATACACTGTTTGTTGCATACGTTTGACATCCATTTTTTTTTTCGAATTTTGTTTTTACTGGCTTCTCTATTGGCTGTCACCTGTTATTCCCTGCAATTTGATTGGGTAGATTTGTTTATATATTTTTATGATAGATTCAAACATATACGTTTACAACAGGGACACAAACACTAGGATCCGTTTTCCATTGAAAAACATTGTAAAAAAAACATATACTGTAACATACTCTTTTTTTAAACTTAAAAAAGCGCAGCCCCTGCGTCCTCCATCTGTTACAATTAGGCTCTGTCTCCAATGCACAGAAAAACATCAATTTGTTTCAGTGGTTTTTGTTTTTCGCTCCTATAGACTTCTATAGTAAAAACGTCCAGACGTGTCCATAAAACGTCTTTTTTCTGATCGTTTTATTTACTGGTCGTCTTTTGAAACATGTGGCAAAAAACGCCAGAGCAGGGTAGAAAATTTATGATTGGAGTCTATGGAAAGCACCAGACGTTTTTGGGTGCATTTTCGCTGCGTTTTTTGCCGTACTTTTTCAATGAAAACCCATCCAGGAGATTAGTCCCATCTATAGTGAGTGTTATCACAGGTTATACCTTATCAAATCTGCATACAAGTATCCAATGTGTCCTTGTTCGTAATAAAGTTATCTCGCTTTTGCCGCAAAAAAATCTGTATTTTATGGATTTTAGCGCCAAAATCTGTAAAAAAAAAAATGGATTTTTAGTGACAAAAGCGAGATAAATTTATTAGCGCCAAAATCCGTAAAAATCCAGATTTTAGTGCCAAAATCCGTAAAAATCCAGATTTTAGTGCCAAAATCCATAAAATAATGGACGTTAGGACAAAAATCCGTAAAAACCATATTTTTAGTGACAAAAGCGAGATAACTTTATTAGCGCCAAAATCTGTAAAACGACTATAAGATTACATATAAAGGCAATAATGTGCTTAACATCCCCTTTAGTAGGGTGGAGTCACATCCAGTGGCTTGATTTTATGTAGACATTAAAAACCAGATTTAAAGACAGGCAAAAAACGCGCCAAAACATGCAAATTGCGGAGAAAAAGGGCCGTTTTTTCAGCTGCTTTTGACAGGCAGTGGACAAAAAACTCAGTTTTATGAAGGTTTTTTGGTTTTGTAAGCGTCTGTAAACCGACTGTCAACCTTTTAAATGGACCTTAATGGGAAATCCGGGGCAGCAGTCCCCACTGCACGGATTTTCCGCCGGACGGTTTTTTATACCGCCGGCAGTCTGAAAAACATAGAACATGTTCATTCTTCCGCCCGTTTTTTGGGCGGAACATGAACATGTCAGTGCGAAAGGAGAGGGCTTTTTCTCCCCTTTAAATGCATATTTGAAGGAAAGTGTAAAAATGGACACTCTGCCAATGCATGTTGCACATCCATCCACCTACATTTGTCAGTGAACACATTAAGAGTATGTTCACACGGCGTAATTTGGCGCGCATTTTGCCGCACATTGTGCGTTATATGCGGTGAAATGCGCACTACAATTGCGGTAATCCATAGCTCTCATAGAGAACTATGGATTACGCCATATATAAGTGACATGTCAAATATTCGCGGTGATTACGCGCCGCGAGTAATGCATGTCAATGGGGCCAGCGGGCTGCCGGGGGGGCTTGCTTTGGGAATACACGGTGATCAGCGCGACTCCCAAAACACGCAGCGTATTGCAGCGCATACTGTATGCGCCGCAATTACGCCGTGTGCACATACCCTAACACATCCGATCTCCCTTCCATGCAGTGTGCACGGAATCTAAGGCTCAGTGCACACTGCGTTATTTTGAACAGATGACGGATCCGTTCTGATGGAAGGGAGAACAGATGCGTTAATGCAGTGTTCCCCAACTCCAGTCCTCAAGGCCCACCAACAGGTCATGTTTTCAGGATATCCCACAGAATGCACTGACAATAATTAAGTCACCTGTGCAGAATAATGAAATCACCTGTGCAATGCTAAGGAAATCCTTAAAACGTGACCCGTTGGTGGGGCGTGAGGACTGGAGTTGGGGAACACTGCATTAATGTGTTCACTGACTAACATAGGTGGACTGATGTGCAACATGCATTGGCATAGCATGTCAAATATACGTTTAATTCTAACAGGTGGGGGACGCAGGGCGCAACACTTTTTCAAGTTGAAAAAAAAGTATATATTACAGTATATTTTTTTTTAATAATGTATGTCAATGGAAAACGGATCCTAGTGTTTGTGCCCATGTTGCAAATGTACACATTTGTATCCATCATAAATATATAAACAAACCTACCCAATCAAATTGCAGGGAAAAACAGGTGATAGCCAAGAGAAATATCTTTATAAAAAATATAGGAAAAAAAACGGATGTCAAACATGCACGTTTGGCATAGGTTTAACGTGTATGTTACAATGTATACGTTTTTATGGATGGTCAAACGCAGTGTGCACCGAGCCTAACTTTGCTATATTACCTGACGTCTGTCCGTATCTCATCATGTAATATGCTTCTCATTCTATTGAATGGAGCCCGGGGCACATGGGCGTGTTCTGGAAGCTTGTCAGGCATTAAAAGCAATTGAATCATTGCCCTATTCTTCTCATGACGCTCATGAGTTACTTCAGGAACACTTAGAAATCTTCAGCAAGTATGGTCTCAGCTGGGAAGAAGATGTGTCTTCATAGAACACATATCTGTACGCTCATTCTGGGAGTTGTCTTGGTCCTTGGATTTTTGGAGTTTGATTTTTCGGGGAAACTCTCCAAAATCTCCAGCCCGTCAGACGCCCCTCCAGTGATACATGAGGGAAGGAAGAAACTGGAGTTTGTAGAAGACATCACCAGGTTTGTGAAAAGTGGGGGATGGGCTCCACCTAACAGGGATAGAAATAGCAATAGCCAATATATGCAATTCTTACTGTTAGGGTGCTTTCACACGATGCGGTTTTGGTGCGCCGTTGATGCATTTTTTGGATGCGTTTTTTGTGCAACAATGTATAGCATTAATTGTTGTGCCTTCCTGCACAAAAACCGCACCCAAAAACCGCACTGGGTGAAAGCACCCTAACATCTGATACAACCGCGAAAAAAGTCACTGGAGTCATGAAAATAGACTATAGTTCGTTGTACTGATGTAAGAGAGCAGAGAATTGTTAGCGCTTGTCCCTGCGGCAGGTTTATCACCCGGTTTTTGGTTTTGAAAACAGTCTGTAATCTGGCTGTCAAACTTTATCACGGACCTTAATGGAAAATTTGTTGAGAGGTCCCCACTACACAGATTTTCCGCCGGACATTTTTTTTACACCGCCGGTGGTCCAGAAAACATTGAGCATGTTCATCCGCCCGGTTTTCGGGTGGAACATGAACCTGTCAATGCGAAAGGGGAGGGCTTGATCCACAAACCGCAGAGAAAAGTCATCCCCCTGTGGCCGTGTAGACGGCCCCAAAAAGCAGCAAATACCGTTCGAATAATCCGACCGGTCTTTGCTCTGTGCCGTGTAAACAGCCCCTAGGGGTATGTTCACACGGCGTAATTTCGGCGCGCACTTTGCTTCGTATTTGCGCTTTAATACGGCCGAGATGTGCGCCGAAATTACGGTGATCCATAGTTCTCATACAGAACTATGGATTACGCCTCTTCTCCCTGCTCGTACAATTCAAATTCAGTTTAGACCAGCCTGGCCCAAAGTGGTTCTCTGTTTTCATTGATTGGAATAAGTAACTGGTGTTTTTAATGGGTTAAATGACTTTGGGCCACAAGTCCCACACTGCCATCATACCAAGAGGGATATCCCACATCAAATTCAGTTTAGTCCAGCCTGGCCCAAAGTGGTTCTGGGCATTAAAGTGGGCAGACGGTTGACTTAAATAAGTAACTGGTGTTTTTAAATGAAATCTGCTACTAAAATCAACACATTTCTGTCCTTATACTAGATCTAGGCTGTACAATATAAAAGTGGATTTCCAAGATGATTAGCCCCATTTGTGTGATACAGAATCCAAGCAGATTGTGTGTGAAAGAGATTCCGGGTGTGTGTATGTATGTATATATATATATATAATGTGTGTGTGTGTTGAGACCTGGGTTTTTAATGGGTCTCAGTAAATCCGTGCACAGACATTCTGATTTCCCATTTAAATCAATGGAACACATATTCATTGAATTCTGTGTCCCAATCCAATGTGGCCGAGCCAGCCTCCAGACCTGAAGCCAATCGAAAATCTTTGGAGGGAGCTGAAACTCCATATAGCCCAGTGACAACCCTAAAGCATTAAAGCTCTGGAGAAGATCTGTATGGAGGAGTGGGCCAAAATCCCCGCTGCATTGTGTGCAAACTTGGTCAAGAACTAAGGGTGCTTTCACACGGTGCGGTTTTGGTGCGTTTTTGATGCGTTTTTTGTGCAACAATGTATAGCAGCGGTCCCCAACCTTTTTTTCCACCAGGGACCGGTTTTATACCAGACAATTTTTCCACGGCCCGGTGGGGGCGGAGTTATTAGGGGCGGGGTTATGAACGGGGCTGGATGTTTAGAATCACACACAAAGAACCCCCACAATAAAGTGAATAATGTGTCATTTGTAGGTATAGTATGGGGTAACCAGTATTTTATAACAGCAGACAGATTGTCAGCTCTGTGAGTCAGTATTATATTAATGCTGATCCACAGAGCTGACAGTCAGTCTGCAGAAATATTGATCAGCATTATATATACACACACACACACACACACACACACACACACACACACATATATATTATACATATGTAATCAGCTCCGTCATTATAGAGATACATGCCCCCTCCAGCAATGATAGCTAAATACATGCCCCCTCCAGCAATGTATCTATTTAGGTGTGTGTATGTATCGAGGGGGGTGTGTGTATCTATTTAGAGGGGTGTGTGTGTGTGTGTGTGGTAATCATTCAGAGGGGCTGAAATGTGTAGATCTATTTAAATGGGGGCTGTGTGTGCTAAATCATCTCAGCAATGAGTGTTATCATTTAGAGGGGGGGGTAAATACTGCCCTAATTGAGGTAATCATGCCCCCTCCAGCTGATGGCTATATTGCCCTCTCTGTGTTCATGGTGTGTGTGTGTGGGTGTGTGTATGTATGTGTGTGTATCTATTTGGGGTGTGTTGACATATTTAAGGGTGTGTGGTATATTGAGGGGTTTTATCTATGTGGGGTATTGTGTGTAAAATTTAATGTGTGTGTATATATCTAGGGGTGTGTTGTGTGTAGTATAATGTTATTATTGTGTGATGTGTATCTAATTAATGTGTTGTTATCTATTTAATGTGTGTTTGTGTATCATTATAGTTGTGTGTGTGGTATCTTTTAGGGGGTGTGGGGGGTGTTTATTTAGGGGTTTTTGCGTTGAAATTTTTTTTTAGAGGTGTCTGCGTGTGTATCTATTTAAGGTGTCTGTGTTATTATTTAGGGTGTCGGGTTTTGTCTTGGCGTGTGGGGTCTCTGTGGTTCATGTGTTGGGTGTATCTCTGGTGTATTATTTATGTTGTACATTTATTTTGATACTTTTTAAAAACGTGTGTATCTGGTGAAAAATTTGTGTATTATCACTGTTTTGTGATGTGTATATATAATGGTATCTATTTGTTTGTGTATCTATTTATGTTTTTAAATTAAATGGGTTTTTTATTTTTAAATCACATATAGTTTACTGTGCATATACATATATATACAGATACACACAGGCACTGACACACACACATATATATATATATAATGTACGTATATATACACAGATACGTACGCACACACACAGACACATACAGATGCACACGCGCACACACACAGACATATAGATACACACACACAGACATACAGATACACACAGATGCACGCAGACACGCGCACCCAGCAGACATGCGCACCCAGCAGGCTCGCACACAGATATATACAGATACGCACAGCAGACACACACGCGCCCAGCAGACACACAGCAGACACGCATACACACAGCAGACACGCGTGCACACGCATACACACACAGATGCACACACGCGCACACGCATACACACAGCAGACACGCGCACACGCATACACACAGCAGACACGCGCACACGCGCACACACACAGCAGATACGCGCACACGCACACACACAGCAGATACGCGCGCACACACACAGCAGATACGCGCGCACACACACAGCAGATACACACACACACACACACAGATACACACAAATTCGCACACAGCAGACACGCGCACACGCATACACACACATGCGCACACATTCACACACCAGACACACACACAGGCGCACACAGCAGACACAAGCACACGCATACACACAGCAGACAGACACAGGCACACACATATACACATAGCAGACACACGCACGCGCACACAGCAGACAGACGCACACGCCAGACAGACGCACACACACACAGATACATACATATATGTGTGTGCACAGTAAATTACACAGGGGAGGTGTTGACTAGATTTGGACACTGCAACACACTGAACAGCTGACTGTTGTCTCCTATTTCCCTCCTTATCGCTGTGGAGGAGACAGCAGTCGTTAGTGAAGTGTGAACTCTCCCATCTCCGGCACTGCTCTCATCTATGCAGAGAGCTGGACAGTCCGGACATACAGGGAGACAATACATCAGCACGCATGCAGGCTGAGGTGCCGGCCCCACAGCTACTCACTGTGGCGGCATCTTGTCCTCCTGACCCCACAAGTCCCGCTCTTAGTTGGAGGAGGAGCTTGGAGCTCAGAGCTCTTCTCCTCCCGCCCCCGACTTCACACACGCAGCAGCGCTTGTAAAAAAAAAAAAAAAATCCCGGCAGCAGCGTCTAGCTGCTGCTAAGATGCAGGTGGCGACATATGGCGTGCGTGCAGCTGAGAGGGTTTGGAGTGCCACCTCTGGCACGCGTGCCATAGGTTCGCCACCACTGACCTATAGTGAAGCAGCCGCACGATGTGTGCAGCTGCTATCTCTGCACTGCCGGATTACAGTGGCCGTGCAGAGGAGATGCCGACCGTCCGGACTAAAGTCACCAGGCGGCCGGCATCATGTGTAGCCGGCGCCGCAGACCGGCAGGGGATGCGCTAAGGCCCGGTGCCGGTCTGCGGACCGGCGGTTGGGGAACCCTGATGTATAGCATTAATTGTTGTGCCTTCCTGTACAAAAAACGCACCAAAAACCGCACCGTGTGAAAGAACCCTAAAGGAAACGTCTGACCCCTGTAATTGCAAACAAAGGTTTCTGTATCAAATATTAAGTTCTGTTTTTCTATTGTATCAAATACTCATTTCATGCAATAAAATTAATTATTTAAAAAAATCATACAATGTTATTTCATGGGGTTTGTTTTTTTTCTAGATTCTGTCTCTCACAGATGAAGTGAACCTACAATAAAAATTAGACCTCTCTATTCTTTGTAGGTGGGAAAACTCGCAAAATTGCCAATGTATCAAATACTTATTTTCCTCACTGTAGTTGTAAGTTTTATATTTAATGTTTCAAGAAATACAATGTTACCATGAGTAGAATAATACTGAATAGAATACAATCTATTCCAGCCCTTTGCACAGGTGAAACTCATTGTTTCTCCAGAGAACGCGTGATGGCAAACACTAAGTAAATATAACTCCAGATTTATTATGTATTTTATGAGATCATGTGTCAAAAAAAGTGAAAATATGTTCACACTTTTTGGCTTCATGTAATTAGTGTTGAGCGATTATTATCGACAAAGTTGAAATCGGCACAGTTTTTATGGTCGGATTTTTTAGATCATGCGATAATTTAGGTTAAAATTTGTGCATCATCTATTAATATCGCGCCATTTTCGGCGCATCCTGTAATTTTGGCGGCCAGCAAATCAGCTTACAGAATAGAGCAGAGTGAGATGTGTGTGCGACGTCATGACTGGGATGTGTATGGTTGCGATTGGCTGGAAAAATCACATGACCTCGTTTTACATAGAACTGTTTCAGCCTCAGTGTCTCTCAGCATCTCATAGGGATAGGACCTGCGCTCTGCCTGTGGATATACAGCTCAGCGAAATTATTCTATTTCTTCACAGAGAAACCTCTACTTTTAGCTGTGATCCTTCCAATTTAGTTAGATTAGAGATTGGAAGATTTTATATAGTTAGGTAGAGAATTTTAAAGCAGCATCAACCGCTGTAAATTCACGGCAGTGGGCGCGGGGGGGGGGGGGGGGGAAACCCGCGGGCGAACACAGACAAGCTCTATCTATAAAGAACACTGGATAAAGTTCACCAAGACTTAGTGTAGACATTGTAGTGGAATATCTTTATTATTAACAGTTTCTATTGAAATATTTCCTGGATATTGGGCAGCCTGAACTTATATTGGATACACATCTTTTCTAGTAACTGCAGGTCTTTGTTAGGTGCAAAACTCCACTGTTATTATCAGTATACATTTCAGATAGGTGTTCATTTTCAATTTTTCCCATTCCACCTTTGTTGATATATCCATCTTGTACTTAAATTAGAATCCAGCAAGTCAGCACAGGTTGATAGGTGCCAAAAATACCTTGTAATATCCGAATAAATTTCAGATACTACAGCTTTGTTCATTGAGGCACCTTGCACTTAAATGTGAATGCTGCAATTTTGCAGTCACCACAGGTGAATTGATAGGTGCCAAAAAATCCCTTTTATTATCCGAATACATTACAGATACGTGCATTTTGCACTTTTGCCCAGTCCAGCTGTGTTGATAGAGCCACCTTGCAGTTAAATTTGAATCCAGCAATTTTGTTTTGATTAGAGGGATTTGAGAATAGCTGTGATTTGCCTCTTTTAATAAGAGACTTTCCAAAACTATTCCATACCTTCTCAAATTTTATATTTCTAAACATGGAGCGAAATGCAGGTGGTAAGCGAGAAAAGAGGGGGGTGAAAATGGAGGTAGAGGTACGTACGAGAAAAGGTGCCCCTTCCATCTGGCGAAACACGCTGCCGCGGATCGTCAGTTGCAGGCCCGTCAGGCCTGTCATCGCGGGGTAGGGCCCTGTGATTTCATAAGAACAGCGTCGCCAATCGCCCTTCATGGTTAAGCAACCTGCACCACAGTCTTACCCCTCGTCCTCCCGGGTCCGGCCCAAATGTCGTCATCAGCCCCGTCCAAATGAAGCACCAAATGTCAATTGTACCCAAACCACTGTGGAAAATCCTTGTTGAAGACCTCTTTGATGACAAAATGCGGTTGGGTCAGAAGGCATGTTAAAAGATCAAGAGGATGATTTAGTCTGCTCTAGTAGCGCCCAGTTTCACTGATGCCATCAGAGGGAGGACAAGGATGACGGTCGAATCGGCAAAATCCCCCGCAGGGCGGTCGCAATGCCTTGCAGGCCCTCTGCATTGTAGCCACGCAGATTCTGGATGCAGGAATAGTTCAGGACGACCAAGTCACCTGTGGTTTGATGATGATGATGATGGATGATGCGACATTGCAGATCCATCGTGGTCTTTTCCCGCAGAATTTGCTTGCGAGCGCTTTCATTTTTTCCCCAGTGGGAAACGAGGAGGAGGACGATGGGGTCAGTGTCAATACGGGTCCCGACACAAAAAGGGACCAGGGGCCGGTAGCAGAAGTCCGCTGATATGATTCCGCCGCCAACGGTGCAGCGCATAACCTCGCTGTATCGGCCGTCAAAAAGGCCCAGGACCTCTTCAAGCATGGGCTTCTTTAAGGCAAGCCTCTGATTCACCAGCGATTGTATTATGCCGCCTTTGCAGTAAACGCATAAGTAGAGGCAAGAACCTTAAGTGGTTAACCACACCAACATGTATAGTCACATGCAGCGAAATGCATGTAGTTGAAATGGTCGGGGATACCATACTTGGCAAAAAAGGCCAGAACGGACGACGGGGACTCCAACACTGTCACACCCTCTGTCTCGCCTCTACTACTCGCCACCACCAGCGTTTCCTCAGCTGCCATGTCTCTCCAGAGTTCATGACAGGATCAGCCTTCGCTTCAGCCTCCCGTCCTCCGTCTAGACCAAGTACCACAGAGACCCATCCATAACCACTTCTCCTTCGCCAGTTTGAGTCCTGCACGCAGTTACAGCGGCACAGTATTGACGCAAGCCCTTCTTATTCCAGGTTTGGGAGCAGAAGAAAACACTTTAACCCAAGGTTAACCATCCAAAGCCAAAAGCCCTGAATGTCGGCATTGCAGGCTTTTGGCCTTGGAAATGAGCCTTTCCCGTCTTGGGTGGACACCAGATGGGGTTCCGCACGCTCATGGCCCCTCGCCCCTGTCCCTAATACCAGATGCGAGAAGGGCATTTCTTTGCCTGAAATGCCGCCCTGCCCTGGCCAGACACGTGTCATCTAAAATTCAAGCGCGTTGTCTGCCATCTGGGCCGGAAAAGTCCATATGACCAAGACACATGGACTAGTAAGTCACGGCCAAGGCCCCTATATTGTGTGACAGCTCATGCGGTGAAATGTCTCTGGGGGGTGACGCACATAGGTGGCTCTCAGGCACGGCGCACGCTCTTCAAAAACGCAGGGATGGTGCAGGGTCTTTCCCCCAAGGTCTCTGGTGGCATCACGTGCCAGAGAAAACAAGCCGTTTTGAAATTAATCTGTCTTGGAGACCGTCCCCACACTGGTCAGAGCTTGTGGGAAGCGCTCTCCGCAACGAGAGCGGCGCTGGTGGGTGACACGAACCTTGTGTCAGGAAAGGTGCGTGTGCGATAACCATTCAAACCCGGGGAAATTCTGTGGCCGCCGCTTATGTTCAGGTAGGCATGCGAAGCACATACTTGCCTGGCACATGTCATGAACCTTGTCGTCCAGAAATTTCTAAAGCGTCTGGGTCTGGACTGCATGTGAGGTAAGGACTACGAAGTCTAAAGTTCGCCACTTCCGCCGTTCGCAACCCTGCTTTGTCCCCACCTTGCTGCGTCTTGTTGCAGCGTTCAGCTCGGCCTCCTCGTCAACCGTCTCATTGTTGACGTGGCAACACGCTGGAATTCCACCCTCCACATGCTCAGCGACTTGGAATTGTTGGCAGCAGCGCAATGCATTACGCAGTACGAATGTGACACATGGCCTGACAAGCAGCGGTTACGGACCTCGGGGTGTTGAGCCACCCCTGAGTGTGGAGGCAGGTTGAAAGGCTTCAGCACCATCCTTGCCAGTTTTCAAGATGCCACCAAAATGCGTCAGTGCGGTCAGATTGCCCATTGAAAGCATGAGCATTGTGGTGATCTTAGTTATGGAACGATCGTTTGGACACTCTGAAACAACAGGTCCCGCCAGCGACGGAGGAGGAGACGGACACAGATGCGGGACACGGAGCCTTTCTCTCCGTCAAATCCACAAGGCCCGAAGGTTCACAATTTCATCGGTCTTCATTTGGGCAGTATGGGTTCGGGGTCAGAGCTAGTGCAAGGTGGTGCATCAGCTTTCAGGGTGCACTCATCTCAGGCAAGTCAGGGCTGTGTTGAAGCTGTGCCAGACGGTGGAGGTCTTCATAGACAACGATGTTACCGACGTTCCCAGCCTGGAAGAGGTTGGCGCAAATGTGAGGCGGAGGAGGGAATGAGGAAGATCAGTTTGCTAGTTCCCCTCGACCAGAGGCTTTGGGAAATCAAGGCTCATCTATCAAATGGAGTGCTTGGGTATGCTTCCATTGCCACAACATTATCCTCGCATAGGCCATCAAATTGACAACTACAGTTACTGGGTGGCCACCCTCCTGGATCTAGGTACAAAAACAAAACTCAGCACTTTCCCTGTCCCCCACCAAATAGAGAGGTAAAATGCAGGAATGGAGACCTTGCTGTATTGAATAAACTGGAGACATGGTTGACGACTGATTTCACGTTTCTTCGAATGTCACACGGTGGAACAACGCCAGCGACGTGACGCAGTAAGAGTGCCAAGTAGCGTAAGCTTGGCTGGAGCAGCAGGCCAGCTGGCAGAAGACTAATGGGGGACATCTGGCAATCTTTATTTACCACGCTCACCAACGCATGCATTTGCAGGGCACACATCCAACACACAGAGATCAGTTAAGATCATGTGTTATGCGACGACTATCTGTGTCTCACACCGATGTTTTTGTATTGTTTTTCGAACCCAATAGACTTCTGGGTATCCAAAATGGACGAAAATGGACCGAGCTGGCTCGCCCTGCCATAGACGTGTTGTCCTGCCCAGCAGCCAGCGTCATATCTGAGCGGAACTTCAGCACAGCCAGAGGAGTCATTAACAGACAACGCATCCGGCTTTCCACAGATAATGTGGATCGTTTGACTTTCATCAAGATGATTCAGGCAATGCGATCTCTGATGTTGTCTGCCCCAATTGCGCGAGGTCACCGATTAGTTGCCTGGTCTACTTCACATTCCTCTCCAAACAGAAATGGTCTCTTGAAAAAACTTATTTTTAAAATGATCATTTCTTACTGCAATTTTTTATTCTCGTTTCAAAACAGTAATTTTGCTGGTTTTGCTGTGAGGCAGACTGATTAAATGTACCCCAAGGTTTCATGACAAAACCGATATTCCGTTTACTCCACTTCCTCTTTAGAATTTTTCACATTTGCAATGGTTTTGGGGTCATGTTGCACTCACAATTTTTAACAGTGGCTGAGAAGTTCATATTTATAAGTTTTTGGGTCATTGCTGCTTTGAAATGCAGCAAATACTACAGGTCCTATTCTAAAAAATGTTGTTTCTAATAGACATTTGTTCTTAACAATTGTCTAGAGTGGCTCAAGGGGGATGGTGCTGGTCAGAAACTGGATAGTAGGACATGTTAATGGGACACATATTGGCCAAAATGATTGTTTTTGCAAGCATCTTTAACATAGCTATCAATCCCTGTATTGAGACAACCCATTTAATACATTAATAAAAGAGAAACAAAGAACATGGTGGGATTCCATCCTATTTTAAAAATGTGTTTTTAGAATTAAATACTAAAAACTTGCATGTACAAAATAGCTGTTTAAAAATTCTTCTGAATTGTACAAGGGAGCTACAGGAAAAAATTGACAGATGTAGGTTATTCAGGAGGACATGGATGTTATGGGAGCAGCGGGACAGAGAAACAAAGTACAGAGACAATTTCCATCCAGCACGTTGAGTAAAATGAAAAAAAGAATGCCAAGAAAAGGGCACCTGGGTGTAACAGGAGCGTTAACCACCAGTATTTCCAAGGAAGTCCAATCTGGTCCGCACTCATACGGAGGGGCAAGCGCTAACCAGGTCTTGACTGTGTACAGAGGAAGGCTGGGTGTTCTAACACTTCCTCTTCAGCACTCTGCTTCAGCACGACAGTTTTAGTTGCTGCGTCATCAGGGCATTTTAACATGCGTGTTAATAGATGACGGACGCCAGCCTGGGCTTTCACAGCACCCACTGTAACTCCGGCCCTAGGTCATGATGTGGCCCAAGGACAGGGTATGGTTAATGTCAGTTCAACTAAAATGGTGGTGAAAGACTCCTTTTTCCGGGCACTTTTTATCTGGGGGTCAGACAGATATTTATGGTCATTACTGCGGTCAAAGGACAGGGGATTTAATGTCTTCAGGTTCAAGTAAATGATGGTTCAATCATACTGCTTCTGCACCGTTTTTAATTTGTGGGTGATGCAGGTTTATAGGGTCTGCTGTGGATAAAAGACAGGGATAGTGATTGGGTGGGTTGTGACTTTTTTTTTTTTTTTCTGTGGCTTTTTATAACCTAATTGTTGTGCCTAAGATGTAGCATAGTATCCAATTTGACTGTTGTGGCTGTTCATTCCAGCTTCTCCAGGCCCTGCTTCGGGTTTGTAAGAATGAAGGTGGTGTTGCTCTACAATAGACCTTTAATGGTCATCGGAGCATGAGTCGACATCGAAAAACCGTATCGTATGGTGGCAGACTATCGCCCGATGTCGATAGCCAAAGTAATCGACTCAAACACTACATGTAATGACCTTAAGCCCTAAAACTCTATCTGTGGGGTGGGCGGGGGAAAAATAACAGAAGGGAAAATTGGAGGCAATTGTATACAACCAGCGGCAAGCATAGGACCAATTTTTTTATTTTTTTTGAACGTTAGATTTTTATTATTAATTAATATTGTCATACAAACATAAAAGAGTAAAATGCAGGCATGCAAATAATGCACGATAAAAACAAACAAATACATAACTTAAAGAAAAGAGTAAGCCATGTACCTTCAGGTAGGCTGATTTACCTAAACACATGAAATTCTCCAGTAGGGTAATTTGTTCTCCATTCTACAGATAACAGCAGAGAAAAATGGCAGGCTTCTTTAAATTGCAAAAACATGTAGAAAATTTATTAAAAAGTCCCATAAATACAAGACTTGAATGACAGCAGTTGTACTACTTGCGATTATGGTGGAGAACATTCCATAGTAAGCGGTATAATAGATGTTGAAGACGTATTTTCATCTGCAGTACTGCGACTGCATACCTCTGGTCGCTCCGGCTTGGAGCACGGCAGTACCTGACAGGCGGGCGTAGCGCAGGGCGTACGACGTTTCGGGGGACCTCCCCCTTTCTCAAGCACCTGGCTAAGGCAGACTTGCCCTATAGCGGTCTTTGTACTTATATGAAAAGTAGCTACGTTGAAAAATAGCTCCATTCTACAGATGTCACAACTAGATATAGGTAATAGTTAGTATACACATATCCGAAAAAATGTGGTAATGTCACACTATGTCGCATAAGCTGAAATTGCCCAGATTGTCCATTTGTCTTTTTGCTTCGAGGACCCATTATTTTCATTGCAAGAAACTCTATCCCATCAAATTAAACAGAAATGTATGACTATGTTTCGATACAGACACACATAGCTTTGGCTATTCAAAGTCCGTAGAAGCCTCTGCCCATTTAATGCCAACCTTCAAGCCAAAAACACGTCAAAGAAGGCTGGCGTCCTGTCATTCTGTTGCAGGGCATGCCTTAGCACTTTGATGGGAGCTGTAAATACAGCCAGTCCCCGGGTTACATGCGAGTTAGGGACTGTAGGTTCGTTCTGAAGTTGAATTTGTATGTAAGTCGGAACCTATATATTTAGTACATGTATGGTGTGCCACGCTGGCACTTGTAGTTCCACAACTACAAATGACAGCAATTCACACCACATATGTAGTGCCAGGGACAGTATTATATAAGTAATATACAAATATACTAAACCACAGAACTTTCACTCAGTCTGCACTATAAGTCACGGCACCAAAAATGATAAGGTAAGATTTCTCTTTTTAATCCATTCCTGATCCAGTTGCTATCTCCTCATTATGGTATAAGTTTGCTGTAAACAGCTGGGATCCCAAGAATCACCAACCACACAGAGTTGTCTGGAGAGCAGTTCTGCTTTATTTTCAGGAAGTACAAACTTTTATATCATTTGATATGTAAGTATTTATCATAGCATGTGTTGTTTGATCATTGGTTAATTAGCTTTTGGGGAGGCAAGTTTATAAGTAAATCAAATACATATTCATATATGGTGATATACGTCACTCCTTCATTTCTGCATGCGTTGCAAAATATTGCAGTCTCAACAAAACACATTTCCTCAAATGGAGTTGTTTGTTCAGTGAAATACGTCTGGCTTGGGTGTTGGTTTGAATGTACTCTGCGCCATCTTTGTCTGCTTTTGCTGTATAAGCTAATATTCGTGAGCCATTATGAGTCCATGTAATGTCTTCAGCCTCTCTCAACAAGTACAGTATTTTATCTGAATTAAACTGGTCAAGGGTAATAGGAATAAAGAATGATTTAAGCACACTGTATATATACAGTTTCTAGATATAATCAATGGTTATAAACAGTATGAACAGGGTTTAATGTTTTCAATCAATCCTACACCTGACAGTACTGACCCACAGAGCTGATTAATATTACATAACTGCAGACTGTCGGTCAGTATTGTATGTGTATATTACTTATATGATACTGACCCATAGAGCTGACAATCAGTCTGCAGTTCTATAATTTTGATCAACTCTGTGGGTCATTATTATATAATTCTAATGTAGACTGATTGTCAGCTCTGTGGGTCAGTATCATATATGTAACATACATATACAATATTAACCGCTGACAATCAGCCTGCAGTTCTATAATATTGAGCAGCACTGTGGGTCAGTATTATAGAAGTAATACACATATAACACTGATACACAGAGCTGACACTGTTCCCTATTTTGTGTATGACAATATTACAAAACTGTCAGTCTACCTGCCACACATGGTTACACTATAGAGTTGTCAGCATGCCTTTAACACACAACTGACACTCCTTTCTTAAACAAGATCATCCTCATCAGAGAAAGCTTCACCCCACAGTCCCCACTGCCCACCTCTATACCTCCACCATCGCTACCTCCCACCGTTACACTGATGACTTCCATAACCTGCTTTCCCACCGTTAGTCATGATAACCTTTCCTCTCTGGTGTCCAAATCCAACCTCCCTACCTGTAACCTTGACCCACTGCCATCCTACCTCATCCCAGCCCTCACCCACCTTTTTCAATCTATCACTAACCTCTGGCATCTTCCGTTCCTCATTTAAACATGCGACCATCACACCCATCCTTAAACCATCTCTCGACCCCTCCTCACTGTCCAACTATCGTCCCATTCCACAATAGATTCGGTGGTATTTAAGATTGCTTGGTTGATAGGTAACCTGCTTATGGGAGTTCCCTATCCTCCCTTTATACCAGCAATGTGTGTTACATAGCAGGAACCCGACTGTTAAAAGCATGCATTTATTAGCATGTTTCTTTAACCCTTTAAGGACCCAGCCAGTTTTGGTCTTCCTGACACAGCCCTATTTTTGAAATCTGACGTGTCAATTTATGTGAGAATAACTTTTTGACACTTTTACCTATTCATGTGATTCAGAGATTGTTTTCTTGTGACACATTGTGCTTTAAGTTAGTAAGAAATTTTTATCCATACAATCCTTGTTTTGTTTGTGAAAAATATCAAAATTTCATGAAAATTTGGAAAAATTTGCGATTTTGAAAGTTGCAAAATTTCTGCGTGCAAGACAGATAATTATTCACCACAAAATAGTTTATAACTAGCATCTACCATATGTCCACTATAGGTTGGCATCATTTCTTAAATGTTGTTTTTTTTGTTTGTTTTTGTTTTTTTTTACGACATTAGAGGGCTTAGAAATTTAGTAGTAATTTCTCACATTTTCAAGAAAATTTGCAATATACATTTTTTTAGGGACCACTCCAGTTCTGACGTGGCTTTGAGGGGCCTGCATGTTAGATACCCCCATAAGTGATGCCATCTGAGAAACTAGACCCTTAATGTATTTACAACACTATTTAGGAAGTTTGATAACCTACAGATATTTCACAGAAATTAAAGCAAAGTGGAGGTGAAATTTCAAAATTTCACTTTTTTGCAGATTTTCAATATTTATCCATTATTCACTGGAATACGGTAAATGTGACCAGGTAAATGCAACGTAATATCAATTCCCCCAGGTCTTCATTTTTAGAGCGATCCCATATGTGGCCCTAGTGCATTATTTGGCTCACCCATAAGCCCCAGAATAGGAGGAGCACCTACTATACTCTGGGGTCTCATTTTCAATACGATTTTATTTAGGCGCCATTTCAGGTTTGGGGACACCCTAAGGTGCTAAAACTTAATAAACCCCCTAAATAGACAACTTTATTGGAAACTACACCCCTTAATGAATATATCCAGGGGTGCATTGAGTATATAGACACCACTGTTGATTAACAGATTTTTTTTTAGCATAAGGATCTCCAGCGTCAAGGAGTCGAGTAGTGGAGCGCTGACGGACAGGTCGGGACCGAGGTGGGCGTGCGACGTTTCGGGGAGACTCCTCCCCTTTCTCAAGCACGAGCCCCCAACCTTGTCACTTCCTTAAATACTCCAATAGACAAACATACAATGTATCACATTAATAGAAAAAGTTAAAAACACGAACATAATAGCAGCATAGACCCGTAAAGGGAACGGGGTAGACATTACAGGAAGACCTTATAGTTTAACTCCTCATTAAGACCTGCCGGTGCTAGCGTGTTAAGCTGGTGAATCCACACTGCTTCTCTGTAATAATCGCCTCTCCAGGCTCTCACCCTGTCTGCTAGTGACCTGTTCTATCACAAACCAAAGGAGTTCAGTGATGTTGTATCTGAACTCGCTAAAGTGTCTAGCCACTGTTGTCTCACCGTATTTCTTTTGATCATTAGTAATGTCTGTTTGAGTGCCATGTTTTTTTTGTGGACCTGATGTTGGATCGATGTTCTATTATTTAGTAGTAAATTCTGTCCTGCGGTGGCGGCTTGGGGTAAGATTATAGGTCTTACTGAGCAGGTTGGTTCTTCCTTGTGGGTTTCGGATTAACAGTGGAGGCTGGGCTTTAAGTCCCTTTTCTCTCCCTCACCCAATTTACCCTTGGTTGAACTCGATGGACAGTGTTTCTTTCACTCTAACTATGTAACTATGTAACTATGTAAGTTTGACCTGCCGCATAGTCTGCCCTACATAGCCCTTCCCTTACGGCCATTTTAATAAATAAATCACCGCTTTAGAATTGCAGGTAAAAAAAACTTCTAGTGCAATTTTATGGCCATTAGTGGGATGGTAAATGAACGAGCCTTTCATTATGGAGCTACAGTTAACGCAATTTAAACACGGGTGAGTGCCATTGCTTTTAGGGGCCAAACTCCTCTGATCTGATCATTTAGTTCTCGCTGTAGAAGATGTAATGCAGTTACCAATGGTGCGTCCTTTTCTATATACTATCGTCCCATCTCATTGCTTCCTTTTGCATCCAAACTCCTGGAACAGCATGTCTATCTTCAACTGTCCTCCCACCTCTCCTCACCTCTCTCTTTGAGCCACTCCAATCTGGCTTCCGACCCCACCACTCTACTGAAACTGCCCTAACCAAAGTCACCAATGACCTAGCAACTGCTAAAGCTTCACGCCACTACTCTGTGCTCTCCTCTTAGACCTGTCCTCTGCCTTTGACACTGTCAACCACTCCATCCTCCTACACATCCTTTCCTCCCTCGGCATCACAGACTTGGCCCTCTCCTGGATCTCCTCGTACCTCTTTGATTGGACATTCAGTGTCTCTCACTCTTGCACCACCTCCTCCTCTCGCCCGCTCTCTGTTGGTGTCCCCCAGGGGTCAGTCCTGGGCCCACTACTCTTCTCTATCTACACTCTTGGCCTGGGTCAGCTCATAGCTTCACACGGCTTTCATTACCACCTGTATGCTGACGATACCCAACTCTACATCTCCGGCTCAGATGTCACCTCTCTACTCTCCCGGATCCCAGACTGCCTATCATCCACATCCTCCTTCTCCTCCCGCCTCCTAAAACTAAATGTGGAGAAAATCGAACTCCTCATCTTCCCACAGTCCCACTCCATCCCTCCACCTGATCTCTCTATCACTGTTAATGGCTACACTCTCACCGGTCCCACAAGTCCGCTGCCTTGGGATAACCTTGGACTCCTCTCTATCCTTCAAACCACACATTGAAGCCCTCACCTCCGCCTGCCGCCTCCACCTGAAAAATATTTCATGCATCCGCCCATTCCTCAACTTTGACACTACAAAAACGCTAGTCCACGCCCACGTCATCTCCCGCCTAGACTACTGCAACATCCTTCTCTGTGGCCTTCCGTCTAACACTCTTGCTCCCCTTCAAACCATCCTCAACTCTGCTGCCAGTCTTATCCAAAAACGCGCTGTGTGAAAGCATCCTTAATACGGCAGGGCAGACTAATCTCACTTTACTTCAGCTGTTACTTATCTCTGTAGAGTCTCATTAAAAATAAAAGGTAGTGACCTAGTGATTGCTCTATTCTCTCCACTCAGGGCCGCCATACAGGGGGTACAACCGGTACTCCCGTATGGGGCCCGGTGGAATAAGGGGGCCCGCGGCAAGCGGGCCCCTTATTCCTCACGGCAGAGCGGGGCCGGCGGCGCAGGCCGCCGAACCAGGCTCGCCTGGCCACAGTGTGGGCCCGAGGTGCGGGGGGCCCCCGGGGGCAGTGCCCTCACTCCCCGGGGCCCAGCCACGCATCGGGGTTTTGCAAGCCGGGCCTGCGTCCCGAGCCCCCCAGAGACCGGCCCGGGAGCTGGGGACTAATGTCCCGACTCCCGGGGCTGCGCGGGGGGGTCAGCGGAGCGCGCGCCACTAGCGCTGCGCTCCGCTGATCTGCCCGGCAGGCTGAATGCATTTAGGCCTTCAGCTGCCAGGCGCCGACCTCTACTGCTGACGTAGGCGGCGCCTTGGTGACCGTCACTTCCCCAGCGCCGCCTATGCAGGGCGGCAGGAGCCGGCGGCAGCTCGGAGCGGCAGGACGAGGCTCAGGGTAAGTGATTGATTTGTTTTTTTTAATATACTAGCGGGCACTGCTGCCCATCTCTAAAGGGGGGCCCCGGCGCTGCCTATCACGAAAGGGGGTCCCTGGCGCTGCCTAACCTCTAAAGGGGGCCCCTGGCGCTGCCTAACCTCTAAAGGGGGGCCCTGACTCTACCTAACCTCTAAAGGAGGGCCCTGACTCCACCTAACCTCTAAAGGAGGGCCCTGACTCCACCTAACTCTAAAGGAGGGCCTGAAATCCACCTAACTCTTTAAAAGGGGGGCCCTGACTCCACCCAAACCTCTAAATGGAGGGCCCCGACTCCACCCAACCTCTTAAAGGAGGGCCCTGACTCCACCTAACCTCTAAAGGAGGGCCTGACTCCACTACCCTTTAAAGGAGGGCCCTGATGCCTACAAATAAAGGGGACTCATGGCTAGGTACCCACCAACCTACCTGGGGCTGGCTCCCCAAACTTATCCGGGGGGGGTTCTACCTACCAAAATAGGGCTATCTAATTACCGGGGACCTTTCCCATTTCCCTACCTACCTGGTAATATAATTGTTGGGGGAGAAGCCCATGGGTTTGTAGCATTATTCCAGGGGGGGTTGTCCTCTCCCCACACCTCCAAACCCTTAGGATACTAGGCCTCTAAGTTATGGCTTGTACCCGCTCTCCCACCCCTGGGAAGTTTGTACAGAGGTGGGAATAGGTAAAGAAATGCTTGAAAATTGAGGATTCTAAGATATTTGTGTATAATTTCTGCAGAGATGAGTTGTGGCCGGGATAGGTCATCATGGCGGTGTGGAACGGATGCAGAAGAAAAGGGAATAAGAACGACTCATGAGAGAAGAGAACGACTCCTCAGATATGACATCTCCGGTGAGTTCCTGATTTCAGGGGTTATTTTGTTTCTAAATTGGATCAGTGCTGTATTCACTGTAATGTGATGTGACCTGAGCTGGTGTCTGACCTCTATATGGTGGTGTTGTAGGATATACCTGAGCTGGTGTTAGGAGGTACACTTACTTTCTTGCTGGTGTTTATTTTAGAAGGTGGTGAGGTGCGTGACCACGGAAACGGTGGAGGGGGATATTGTATGTGGGTGGAGGGGGGGGGATATTGTATATGGATGGAGCCATTTAGCCCTGTGTCTATGATATGTGAGACAGACAGATGTGACTCGCTTGCTATTGTACTACACAATACAGTTCTTTTTTGCACACTGTATTATGTGGTAAAATGGGCGCATTTTTTGTCCTAGAGGCCGTTTTTTTTTGCTGGGGGCGTGGCGATCGGCAATCGGGGGCGGGGTATTCGGGGGGGAGGGGGCCAAGGTGCTTCAGCTGAATGGGGCCCTGAGATTTATGTTGTCGGCCCTGTCTCCACCGAGATAGATAAGATTATACTGGAACAGACACAGTACATGAAAGGAAAATAGGGTGAACTTGTTCTGCACTGGGGACGGGGATTTCTTCCCTCTTCAGGTAATGTCTAATAACACAACTCCTGGTCATAGTCTGAAAGAACAGCCATAAATCAGTCCTCTCACTGCTGCTATCGGAGCTCACAGAGAAGCCAGAGAACAGCCAGGAAGTCTTGCACCTAGAGGAAATTTAACAAATTATGAAAAAAATAATCACTCAATAAAAACAATCGTGAAAATAAAAATTTTGATGGACGTGTTTATTTAATGCCCAGAACCACTTTGCTCCAGACTGGACGAAACTTAGTTTTATGTGGAGCATCCCTATAAGCCTTTGTGTACATAGCTTATGTTAAATTACTGTCAAAAATCTGACTGCATTTTAACATTGCTGTACTGCAGTTTTTAGCTCCGGTTTGTACCAAAATCTCCCACTAGCCCAGTATATTGACTGTACGGGAATCCACAGGAAGATACAACATGTTCTGTCTTCCATTGGAGGCCAGAGGTTTACAAATCCAACAATAGAATATTGATGCTGTGTAGACTACAGCCAGGGCCGGGACAATGGGTAGGCTAAAGTGGGCGATGGCCTAGGGCGCCGCCTCTGTCACTCAGCAGGGGGGCGCAGTTATCTACTGTGAAGCTACACAACTAAAAAGTCAGGACCGCTGCGGTAGCTCACGCTACTAAGCAGCAGCCGGCTGACCTTTTGCATTGACTGCCGGTCCGTCCCAGCCCCCACACATGCCCCTTCCATCCCTGTTCTCATGTTGCTGTGCTCTGTGGACCGTCACTCTTCATTCTGAAAGAAGGCTCCGCTCCGATCACTGAGGCCCCACCGCCCCCTGCTTCCAAAGCCCCAGGACCGCTTCAGAGAGTGCGCACAGGAGGAGCTCTGCCTGCTCCTTGCACTGAGCGGGACTCGTGGGGAGCAGAGGAGAAGGGGACGTATTCATTTGTAAGTGAAAAGTCTGCAGGCTCATACTATTAATCATCAATCATCCCTAAAGGTGCCACCCGTCCAGCTCCCTGCACAGTTCAGGATAAAGCTGGACTGAGCGTTCAGGCTGAACTGATGTCTGTCATCTCCTCCACACTGATAAGGAATGAGATAAGAGATCAGACATCAGTTCAGAGTGTGCATCCCCCCAGCTCTTTCTGCAAAACGTAAAATGTATTGTGAACATCCCCCCTCCTGTACCTATTATATGACACAATATGCAGAAAAAATGGCGCTCTATGTGAAAATCTGTCTGCAGCAGTTAAACACTTAAAACAATTGCCAGGGTGCTCACCTTTAGTAGTTGTGCGAGGTACTTTAGAGGCACAACACTCATATGAATTTTACAAAGGCTCTGACTGAGCCTCGGAAAACGGCAGCCGTTTGGTCCTCTCCTCCGGATCCAAAAAATGGGAGACGGGTACAACTTAGAACAATGCACAAAATGCAGTGGACCGGGCGCTCGTTCTTGTGACAAAACCTTGTGGAGGATACGTTGAATAAAAGATTATATTTATTCCATATGAAATGCAAAAGGTGTTAACCTCAGCAAAAAATTGTAACACCTTTTGCACTTCATATGGAATTAAATATAATCTTTTATTCAACGTATCCTCCATGAGGTTTTGTCTCAAGAACGAGCGCCCGGTCCACTGCATTTTGTGCATTATGACACACGCATAAATTATACTTATACATAGAAATTATTTATATATATCTATATATATATATGTATATATATATATATATATATATATATATATATATAGATATATATCTAATCCATGTGTGTCAGTATGTGTATACATGTATACACATATAATAAATATGTAACTTGTTTATCTGTATTATCAGGACTCTATAATAGATAATCTATGCATATTAATATACCGTATATACTCTAGTATAAGCTGAGGCACCTACTTTTGCCCCAAAAAACGGAAAAACTTTTTGACTGGAGTATAAGCCTAGGGTAGAAAATGCAGTGGCTACTGGTAAATTTTAAAAATAAAAATGGATACCAATAAAATTACATAGGCAGTTTAATGTCCCCCATAGGCAATTATAGGTGGATATATGGCCCTATATGCAGGTATAGGCAGGTATATGTCCCAAATGGCAGGTATATGGCCCCATAGGCATGTAATAGGCAGTTATATGTCCCCCATAAGCAGATTATAGGCAGGTATTTGGCCCTATACACAGGTAATAGGCAGGTATATGGCCCCATAAGCAGGTATCAGGCAGGTATATGGCCCCATAGGCAGTTATAGGGCAGGCTGTAGGCAGGTATAGGGCCAACTGTAGGCAGGTATAGGGCCCCATAGGCAGGTATAGGGCAGGTATAGGGCAGGCTGTAGGCAGGCTGTAGGCAGGTATAGGGCAGGCTGTAGGCAGGTATAGGGCAGGCTGTAGGCAGGTATAGGGCAGGCTGTAGGGCAGGTATAGGCAGCTGTAGGGCAGGTATGGGCCGGCTGTAGGGCAGGTATAGGGCCGGCTGTAGGCAGCTGTAGGCAGGTATAGGCAGTTTAAAAAAATCAAAAACAAATCACTTACCTGGCTCCCCGCTGCTTCGTCTCCCTCTCCGCTCCGCCTCCTCGCTGCTCCGGCCTCCCGCGCGATTCCTGCATCTTCTCGGCACAGGCGGGTGACGTCATCAGGCCGCGCACGCAGCGTGATGACACACGCTGCCTGTGCCGGGATCTCAGGACAGCCGCCAGTCTGCGGCCGCCCGGAGACCACTGCGGAGCACGGAGCGCTCGCTCTCTGCCCTGCAGTGGTATCCCTTCACCTATATGCGCTCCGGAGGAGTCGCATATAGGTGAAGGGATCCCAGACAGCGCCCGGACCACCGCAGCGCCCGGACACTGTGCGTTCACTCGGCATTCAGTTATATGCGGTCCCTGAAGAGTCGCATATAACTGAAGCGTCCCTGTCAGCATGGGCCATCGCGGGCGCCGAGCGCCGACAGTGACTCGAGTATAAGCCGAGGTAGAGATTTTCAGCTCATTTTTTGGGCTGAAAAACTCGGCTTATACTCGAGTATATACGGTAGATGGTCTCTTATAGAGTTGGTCCTAATCAGAATGAGAGGTGATAGATTAAAACTGGTTGGGTTCATTAGGGTATGTTCACACAGGCAGGATATGCTGTTGATTTTCCACGATGGATTTGCATGCAAAAAATCCACAGGATATCATTTAAGCAGCAATGTGAAAAAGATATACAGAAATCTCATTCACACTATAAAAAAAAATTCACATTGTTGTGGATTTTATCCCCTTCAGGTTGCAGCAATGTTCTGATTTTTTTTTTTTTTTTTGCTTTTTGTTTTCCTCTCCCCCTTTTCCAAATCCCGAATTTTTTTTAACACATATGAATTTTTTTACACATTTTAAGGGCTTTTATTTTGTGTGACAAGATCTACTTTCTAATGGTTTTCATTCACTGCACCATATAATATACTGGGAAACCCCCAAAATGTTCTATGTGGGGGGGAAACATGGAAAAAAAAAAACCTAAATTGTGCAATTTTAAGTTTTTTTTTATAGCATTTAAGTTTACTATAAATGATATGTGATCTGTGTATTCTGTATGTTGGTACAATTTCCCTGATACCAAAATTTTTAGAGTTTTCAGTATGTTTTAGTATATTTTAAAAAAATGTTAACTTTTTTTTCTATTTTTGCCGCCCGAGTATTGTTTTTATTACACCATTTTGAGGTATATGTGACTTTTTGATACGTTGGGAATTTATTTTCTTCTATCGTGTTCACCAAATGGGATAAATTTATGTTATATTTAAATAGAATCATACTTTTACAGACACGGTGTACATTATTATTATTATTTTTTTTATTTTTTTTATTTGTAAAATAGCAAAAGGAAGGGCTTGAACATGCAATCGCTTGTCTTTTATATACAGCATTCAATCCATTAGACATTACACCCTGCCTATGGTAGGGTGTAACAGGTATACAGATATATGACCGCTACGGAGACATTCATAAGGTCTCTGGCTGCCATGGCAACTGTATGGCGCCACAAGATCGCGTCTCTGGAGGTGGCGATTGGGGAATGCAAAGGATCGTGGTCATACACTATATTATTTAGACACTGTGTGGTCTTCTCGATGGCATCTAAATGGTTTTCCTAGGAGTAGGGTGGGGAGATGGGAGGGGGCGCTATTTGCCTAGGGCGCCAAAATGCCTTGTCCCGGCCCCGAGTACAGCACAGATTTTTTATTATGGTGCATGGGGCGCTGGTTACAGTCGGATTTTCAGCGTATTCTACATACTGAATTGGCTGAGAATCTGACCAGAAACCATTTCTGTGCAGATATGGCCTAACTGTGTCATAAGGCTATGTCTATACAATTGAATGTACAGGAATCCTGCGGGATATGCAACATGTTGCATATTCTGCCGGATTTGAAATGTGCTGGTAAAAAATATGTGCTGTGTAGACTACAGCACAGAATTTCATTTATTTTTTATTTATTTTTTTTTCATTGAGGTCTATGCAGCACAGGGTAACATCGATTTTCGGAGAATTAAAAATCCACTGAATCCACTGAAAATCCGACCTTAGGGTAAAAATCTGTGGCTCCAGTGAGAACACCAGTTACATATTCAAATCATTTAATGCCCAGAACCACTCTGGACATTCATTGAAGTGTGATGGCAGTGTGAGATCAGGGTCCAAAGTAATTTAACCATTTAAAAACACCAGTTACTTATTCCAATCAATGAAAGTCTGCCCACTTTAATGCCCAGAACCCCTCCAGGCCAGGCTGGACTAAACGGAATTTGATGTGGGGCATCCCTCTTAGGGCCGCTTCACACGGCTTATTCAAGCCGTAATTGCGGGACGGCTTTCGTCCGCAATGATGGCTTGAATAAGGGGCGGGGGCGCAGCTCCCCGGCCCCATAGACCTCCATTAACCACGGCTCGTATCCCGCCGGGATAATGTGCATGTCACTTTCTCCCCCCGCGGCAGATTTGCCGAGCGGGGGAGGAGAGACGGAATCCACAGTTCTCATAGAGAACTGTGGATTACCGTAATGGCTGGGACGGATTCCAGCCGTACTGCAGCGCAGTACAGCGCGCAATACGGCTGGAATCCGTGCCCAAAATAAGCCGTGTGAACGGCCCCTTAGGGTGCTTTCACACGGTGCGTTTTTGATGCGTTTTTTTTCAATGCGTTTTTTTCTGCAGGAAGGCACAGCAATTAATGCTGTACATTGCTGCACAACAATTGCGGTAAAATCACGGTAATTACCGCGATTTTTGCCGCAATTTTTGTGCAGCAATGTACAGCATTAATTGCTGTGCCTTCCTGCACAAAAGGGCTATCAAACAAGACATGGAAACCTCTAAAGAAGCATTTATGCTATCTACAATACATGAAAAAACTTTGAGGTTCTTAGTTAACATGTTTTGATCAAAAAATGTTTAAGCCACCCCCGACTATCAACGGGATCTCAAGGCGGGTGGTCCTACTCTATTTTTACCTCTCATTAGAGTCCAATTCAGACTTCTCACTTGGGTCAACAGACCTCCATAATCCAGAGAGAAAAAAGCACCAACCTTATAAGCATACTGCACTGATCTAGCAACCTGTGGAGGTGGGCGGGGTGCAAGAAACCAAAATGGAGGCATCCATTCCTCCTTATATGAATTAAAAGCAATATATGCCAAATGCAATGTATAGTTCTACACAAAAAAATTTTTCTGAAACACAGTGAACCTGGGTGCCACTGACATGGTTGTGGCATATATATATATATATACACACACACACACACACATTCCAATATCAGTGACACACAATCAGCTAAAAGGGCTATCAAACAAGACGCACTAAAAAGGAATTGAAAAAACGCACTGTGTGAAAACGCCCTTAATGTGATGGCAGTGTGAGATCAGTACTCCCAAGTCATTTAACCCTCTGAATCTTAGTTTTAAGTTTCTGATTTGATGCCCATTTTATGCCCGCTGTTAGTATTTTGCAAGCTGGTTTTTACTTGGTCCATCATCCGTAATGACATTTATTAATCTGATAAGTTTTCCTATTCATTATCCTTTTAAAAAAACAAAAAAAAATTCCTGCGAATAAGAAAGCAGCTTCGTTTGTGAAAGACTCTAACAAATCGGAGCCACAGCCTTTTTGTCACGGGTCTACTTTCTTGTTCTTGCAAAGGACTTTACCCCCCTTCAGGAGCCATAAGGACATTACCCTTTTTGTCCAACCCCCTAGTTTAAGTCTTGGACCTTTCCCCTGCCCATGTCACCATTCCACCAACATGGACCATTTCGATGTGATATTTGGGATTTTCCCCATGTATGTCGATTTCCTTGCACTTATTAGGGTATGTTGACACGACTTATTTTGGGGCACATTTCGCCACGTATTGCGAGCGAACTGCACTCTTATACGAGCGAAATGCACCCCGATCATTACGGTAATCCATATCTCTCATAGAGAACTATGGATTATGCCTCCTCTCCCCGGGCATACAATACGATCGTAGTGGACGCGCGGAGAGATAAGTGACATGTCATGTAATGCATGTCTATGGGGCCGGCGGGCTGCTGATCAACACGACTCCCGAAGACCAGGCGTAATTGCGGGGCATACTGTACGCCCCGCAATAAGCCGTGTGAACATACCCTTAATGTGACTAATATCATAGCTTTGATTGCACTACCGATGTTATCTTTGTCTTTTCCACTGTTAATGTTTCTTTAAATTGCTGATAAGAAAAATCTAGATCACTGTCTGAACCAAAAAAGTTTTTTCGATATTGGTTTTATAATGTTCTATTTTTCCCCATTTGGCTACAGCCAACGCAGAGGATGGCTTGTGTTTTAGTGAGGGAGTATGTAGCATACAGAAGTTGATGGAACGGTATACCACGAAAGGGTTAAAAGGTTTAATAATGTGAATTGCTATTTGCACTGTTTTTTATTATCACTGCACTGAGAATGTTCCAGAATTCACCTCTTATTCACCCCTATGTACAGCGAGGAGCTTCTGAGCATGCCTGTGAATCATGTCCAGGTGTGATGTGTTGTAGAAATGTAACCATTTGCAGCTGCTCGAGGCCTTGGTGGGAGTAACCCTAACAACACCAGGGTGGGGTCAGATTAGAAAGTTATAAAAGAGGTACACTTATTATTCTGGGTCTGTCGCCCACATAAGTGGGGTCTCTGTGGGACTTTCCACTGGTTCTCTTCTTGGGAGCTGTTCCTCTCACCAAAGAGTATGGGCCTCTGACCCCAGGAGTGGGATTCACAACGGGAGCTTCTCTGCACTGATATCCACCTTCAGGGTATCGGTGTGCACAACTGCAGGGTTGGACTTTTAACCCCTTAACCTTCCCTGGCCGCACGGGATTGGAACAAGATTGAGTCAGCTCAGTGAAGGACTGGGTTTAGGAACATTATCACCCTGCCTTGGTCTACAGAGTGACTGCATCTGGAAAGAGGGAATTGTGTACTTGAGGATGTCCGCTGCCATGTGCTGTACCATCTTTGCTTGGTTAAAGTAAAGAGGCCTAAGACCATTTGCACAGTTCACTCCATGTCTCCTGCATGCTCATTTCTGCACTGCACATCAAAGGCACCTTGCACCACCATCTGACATGCAGGCAGTCGAGGAAGAGACCACCCACAGAGTGTGCCCCGGTGGAACAACTACCACCATCATCCACTGTGCAGACCCCCTCTTCACTGGTGCCGGGCGCCAGAGGAGCACGAGAGGTGCAGTTAAGCAAGGTACTAGCCACCGTGACCGAGTCCCAGGTGCCCGTGGCTACTGCTCCTGCCTCCCTCCGCGCCGCTCCTGTTCACCACATCCGTATCCAAGCAGTCTAATTATCCATTTGGGAGGTAAAGAAATTGGGAAAGTCGGTACAATAGATCTGATCTCCCAGATGAAGAAAAGTCTCAAAGTTTAAGCAACTATCTCCTGAAATAACTTTTTTCAGACATTGTTCCAAGATTTCAGGTCTTAAACACCAAAAAAGTTTTTAAAAAATTTAAAAAAAACTCTTCCAAGGTTACTGTGGATAATTTGAAAATTTGTAATCTAATTGGGAAATGAATTAACCAGTCGACGTCAGAATTTATGCTCTGTTTAGGTTTCTTTGTGACACATTGACCTGGAAGGTATTAACTTTCCCTGTGGGGTGATTTTATTTTCGTTTTTGGGATTGGACATATTTTATTTGGATTTGCACGTTATGACAGAGGGTTGGGCCTTCTTAGTTTTTTACAAGCCAGGCATGTTATGTCCTTCAGTAACTGAATGCAGAATTATGTTTTTTTATATTAAGCTGTAAGCCTTGAGTATTGGTTAACTCTGGTTATGTACATAACTTTTATGTAGTTATTTAAACATTTAATAAGGAGGCCGTAGCCAAATTTTCTCCCCGTTCAGGTGTCCTGAAAAATAATTGATTTGTAATACTGTGATGGATTTCCGACCCTAAAAACACATTCACATCCCCGTGGACCCTCCTGAAAGACTTGTGGCGGGCTTAGTAGCTGTCGCCATTGGTTGGAGTGTAGGCAGTGGAAAGCTGTTTGGGGAGAGAGGTTCTATGATTTAAATTTAAATTGGGGGGGGATTTTGGGTCATAAAAGCAGTAGAGACATAAAACAGGAGGAATGCCTGGTGGTCTGAATATTTCCTTACTGTTGTAAGGACAGAGGTGTAACTTCAAGTTCTTGGGCCCTAGTGCAAAAAGTGAAATGGGGGGGGGGGGGGCGTTAAGGGGCAGTTACAATACTGGTGTCTTATGTGTTGGAAGTGCTTTTGGGGCCCCTCAGGCTGCAAGGCCCGGTAGCGGCTGCTACTGCTGCACCCCCTATAGCTACGCCCCTGTGTAAGGACATACAAGATGCTCATGGTTCGTGTTGGACCGGCAAAGAGACAGGTGATCTGACTTCTGTATTTCTTGAGGATCTGATCAACCTATTAAGGTAAAGTAATGACCCTAATGATAAGGTGAATAACTCCATCAATGTAAATCTATGTTCTGTGTTCCAGTTATGAATTCACCTTCCAAAAGAAAAAATGCACCTGCCCCCCCAAGCAAAAGGGATTAAGCGCTTATAACCTCAAGAAATATTTGGCCACGAGTGATCAGGAATCTGCACTAGAGAGACGAGAGAAGGAATATGAACATTACAGAAAACGGTAAGACACAGAAAAGTTGGTATGAAATTGAAAAGTCAATTTCATGGGTTCAGTAGGATTTAGAGCACCACACCTGTCCACTGGTTGTGTGAGGTATTACAATCCAGCCCCAATCACTTGAATAGAGATGTAATACTAGACACAACCTGTGGACAAGCGTGGCGCTGTTTCTCAGGAAAATAAACAGCCATGTTTTTCTCATCCAGTGTAACAACTCTAATTTATTTCTGCAGATTGATTTCATTATATTCATTGCTGCGACCGATTTGTTCCTGACAGAGTTGGGGCTTCCAATTGACAGATTAACAGGGATTTGTGGGGATATTAGGGAAAACCTCCTTTTATTACTAATCCCTGCTATATGCTTTCTTCATAGGGAACGAACTGAAAGTATTTTAATGATTAAAATTCCCCATTGGGAAACCCCATCAAGGAGCCCAAGTTCCCTTGCACCCCTTCATTCCCCAGGTGAGATGATTTATTATTGCTATTCATTTTGACAAAAATTGGGGGGCTATATCAGTAGATCAGTACAAGACAAAGCACTATCAAGATAAATGAATCATAATGTAATGTTCTCTTGATTGTCTCTTCTTCTTTGCCGGTTTCAGGACTGCAGATTGATGCAGATCTCCCAAAATACACGGTAACGTATCCAAAAATGCCAAACGGTGGAACAAAACCTATCTAGTTCATATGTATTGTGAGTCAGGACCCTCGGGACAGTCTATAGCCAAGTGATTGGGCAAGGTCAATTTTAAAAAATTAAAAGGCAATGGCTTTCCCTTTCTTCCATCACTTCCCACCGTAGCCTAGTTTTCTTGCCATGTTTTTTTTTGTTTTTTTTACTCCATCCACATAGTTGTACAAGGGCTTATTTTTTGCAGGGCAAGATCTAATTTTTAAAGGCTCATTTTATCTAAGTATGGGGAAAAACCCAAAAAAATTTAAATGGGTTGGAATGTGACAAAGAGAGGGGAAAAAAACGTAGTTGTGCCATCTATGCAGGGGTTTTGTTTAATATGTTCCGTATAAATGACATGCAGAACACAAATACAATTTATTTCCCAAAAGTGTAGTTTTTGTTAGTTCTAGTATTTAAAAAAAAAAAAAAAATTTCAAACCTTTTTGGGTGAGCCCCATTTTTGGTCTATGATCAGCAGACCACTGGAAATAGTGAGCTGAATCTCCAAAAATTTATTACAGGTGCGTTGCTATTGGACCATTACTTGACCCCCTATGAATCAAAGCTTTGTGTTTCTCTTGATTGTTTTTGTACCATATTTAGTCAAGGAAACTATATATCCGCTTTCTGAAAACTTGTGTTTGTACAAAAGTTGCTCTGTTTTTAAGTTTATTTGATGTTGCATAATTGGCATAATCCAAAAATGTATTGTCAAGCTGTTTGGCTGCGGGAAACATGTATGCTTTATCAGTTTTTAAAAGTGAATATTTGGGAACCAACCAGGGATTAGCACCTTCCCGCCTCAGAGCTGTCAATTTATATGATCCATGTACATCTGTCCTGCAGGTAACTCTGGAGGCATTTTTGGGAACCATTGACTTCCTACTAAATGTATCTGTTTAAAGAGAGTGTAGGTTCTGGGAGGGGAGAAAAAAAAATTGACTATATTTCCAGCAAAATAAGTCTTAAATTGGATTTTAAAACCCTCACTATACGAGCAGGGTACAGCATCGCGTCTGGACATCGGTAAGAAATTACACAAATCTACTGTTTACAATAGTTGTTTACCCACAGTGATTATCCCTATGTCTTCTTGGCTCATCCCTGCTTTGATTATCTCAGAAAGAGATGGGCTTGTAAAGTAGTAATAAGGAAGTTCTTCAGGCTCCTGTGAAGGCCTAGTTATGTCACATACATTACTAAAGAAGAGGTGGTAGCCATGGACCAAAACAGATACATGGTCCTTGAGCTCATGCTGTCCATAATGTACTTTGGGCTAACCTTTTCTTCCTTTTTTTTTTTTTTTTTTGATTTTTTTTTAATTTTTTTAAGCCATTTTGCTGATAGGTGTCTATTCTCCTGTCCTATCGCTCCATAGTGATCAGAGATGTAGATATTGTGTTAAATTATTAGCCTCCTATTCTAAAAATTCCCAGTATTTTCATTATGGATTTTTATACGTCCGCAATGCGGATATGGTCTTCCATTGCTTAATAGTATGAATTAGATTAGCGCCACAAATACACCCTCCCCTTCGATTCTTCAAATGCTTTTCTTTGAATTTGTAACATTTTAGATGTATTGACTCGACATCCTAGAGGTGGCCTAATAAATCTAAAACTGTGACGTATGACCAATTCTTCAGAATGCCAAAAGACCAACCTAGGACAAGGGTGGGCTCCCTCTAATAACACGCCTTGTGGGTTTTAAGATATTTCACAACCTTCCTTGTAATAAGGCAAATGGGGAAATAAAAGTGTTTTTTTATTTTGAAGATCAATAAAAGCAGTTTAAAGTAGTACCTACTACTAGTTTAACGTGTATGGGATATGTTTAAAGCCTACATCAGGAAGGGATTGAGCTAGTGATGTCTTCATTGATGTTAATCCTGATGGTAATGGCTTGTCGATTTTGCACATCCCCCCCCCATCCCGACCATCGCTCCTCCAAGGACGTCGGTCAATAAATCTACGTTTTGTTGGTAGTAAGGGGTCTTTGTTAGTGGGATTGTGCGCCATGTATCCCACGATTATCTGATCGGCGAGTGACAGCAGCCAACACCCGTAGCCGGGTTACGGTCCCACACCCATGTCCCCAACATTGGTGTCGGCGCCCATCCACGCTGTTTAACACACTTTTAAACACTGCTATTGAAGATGTACGGTGCTTTGCTGGATCCACTGTTCCTCTCTCCAAACGGACTCCCATGGTGAGACTGGTTAACATCCTAGAGTTGAGATCTATCTATCGCAGTCAAAAAGAGAATCACAGGTAATGGGTGCCAATTGACCAAATGCCAAATCGATAATGCAACAATTCAACAGCACTCCATAGAACTTTTGTAATGCGATTTAATTTATTTCATGTGTAGCAGAGGGCTCCAAGTTAATTGTTGGTCATTTTTGGTGACATAGTTTGACGTTTCGGTCATAATGACCTTAATCATATATGTCACAAGCGCATATGTAGAAAGTATATGAAAACGTCCATAGCCGAAGTAGATCAGGAGCCAACTGGAAACAGGAAGCCTGCTGAAGGCTTCCATCACCACTAAGTTTTTCGTTTTACTACTTCCTCAAATTTCAAAATAAGAGAATGTTTGAATTTTTTTTTTTTTATGGTGTTGCCAGAATCATATTAACCTGTGAATACATGATGGACACAGTTTATTAACGGGGAAATGTGGAACCCTGGTTTATTTTTGGACATCTTGTATGTTGGTTTTTGGTTGGACGGGGTTGCATGTCCGTGGTTTGCAAAATTTACGCATTCCCATTCCAAACCACTTGAGTTTGTAAATGTACTGCCCGGAAAAGTGCCGGGCGGGAGAAGAAATGATCATGTTCCATAAGTTTTTTCGGACCTGTCCGTCGGTGTAGAAAAAAAAAATAAAAATAAACATCCAGCACAAATGTCCTGTAGAGAGTGTGAAGTGGGGACTGTCTGAATTGCCGATTTTTTTTTTTTAAAGTCTGTCAGGATGGTTTTCAAATCCGAAAACCATCTGTAAAACAGACTGAAAACCCCGCCATGGGGACAAGGCCTAAGAGTGTTCTTCTTACGTGTGTTGCATGGACGCTCCTTATGTACTCATGACCATTCACTGTTTCTTTGAGCAAATTGCTTTGTACTCTGTAATAACACTAATGAGTCTGTGATGGATGCTAAGTTTTGTTCATTCTGTGTCTTGTCTACACGCTTTATACAATGATGAGCATCTTTATGAGTTTGAAGAGGAGTTGGTGACCCATATTGGGATGTGCCCCCTCTTTGACACTGGTAGCTCAAAGCATTAGTAGTATCTACTAGTTAGGTACAATAGGGTTGTAGATTGGAATGAGACATGCATGTCTTTTATTGACCCACATATACAAATCTAAATGGTTACAAAGGGCTATTAGCATTTTTAATAAACTTGTCTTTATGTTTTGATTTCTGTCCTCATTGTAGTGAAGTTTACTTTGGGTAAACACGTAGCTCAGATACCAGTTTCAATCCGGCAGCCACAGTCCCGGGCGCTTAATGGACCATGGACTATGTGGGGGTAACGTATATTAAAGAAAAAATGTACAGTTATTATCTTTTTCAGTACATATTCGGTACTGTGTGCGGAGCACTGAAACTATTTTTGAATTTTTATGAAACCATGAAAAGGTGGAAAGAAGGGTGGATTGATATTGTTTGAGGTAACATTTTTAAGGTTGTTTGGTATTATTGGTTATTGATACAATTTTATGTATACATTCCCAATCAATAAACTGGTGTAATTAACACAACCATTTCCAATAGTAGTACGCATTTGTGCAGCTTGACTTTTCTGAGAGTTTGGACACTGGCTGATGTGTGTGGATTGCAGAAGGGGTAGTATAATTAGACTAAGCCACTTCGGGGTCCAGTTTCCAGTGAGGTATTGTGATCTACACCATACTCTATGATCAGGGGATGCAAAGTATAATGTATGTGGTGGGGGTGGGGGGTGGAGCGGGGCTGGCACTGTAAGAGCGCGCATTAGTGCAACAATGGCAGGGACATAGGGCGTAGGCACAGGAGTTCACCACATTGCACACATGAGGTCACTATGGTTGTCACATGGGAGCATAGGCAGGCAGTGTGGCTACCGGGCACCACAGGCAAGAGAGGCACAGGCTGCACATTAGGGAGGCACGTGCACAGGCAAGGGAGGGGGGGTGGACACATGGGTTGAGACTGGGGAGGGGGTAGGGGCAGGCACTGATGGGGGGCTGGCATATGGGTGGCGCTATGGTGGGCACCTTTGTGGCAGTGTAGGCCAGTCATGTGTTGGGTCAAATGGGGGAGGCACCTTGGCACTATGGGATGGGGGGGGAGCATGGGCAGGGCACATTGGGCAGTGGGCACTAGGCAGGGCACTACGGAACTGGGGCAGGCAAGGGGGGGGCCAACATTGGGCCAGGCAGGGCATGGTGTCACAAGGGGTGTGGCACATGGGATGGCAGGCCACATTATGGGGGGGCAACATGGGGCCAGGCACAGGCACGGCTACGGCAGCACTGTGGGGGCAGGCAGGCGCACATGGGCAGGCCAGCACTATGGGTGGACTACCTTCAACACGTGCATGGTGGTGCTACACAAGCAGGCACCTATGGGCAGTGGGGGCAGTGCCAGGCACATGGGGGCATGAGCACGGGGGCATGGCCCATCATGGGGCATCTAGGGGAAGAGGGTATGCCACAGGCCTGACGTGCACTCAGGCATGTTGGCAGTGCGGGGCTGTCATGTTGGGCACTTTGGCATGTGCACACATGGCTGTCACATTGGGGGCACATTTGGGGACACACCGGTCGGTCATCATGGGCACGGGGCCAGGGGGCAGCGGCATGGCCATGGCACACATTGGCGCCACATGGGAGGGGGTGCCGGCAGGTGCTATCATGAGGGGTGTAGGGCAGCAATTGGTGCAGGCAAGGCCAAGGGACTAATCGGGCCACATGGTCTTGGGTGATGGGCACAGTGGGGACGGCAAGGCTCAGCATGGGGACACATGTGGGCACGCACAGGGCACATGTCACAGTTGGCAGGGAACCATGGAGGAAATCCTCGGCACAATGGGGCGCTCTTGCACACGGCTCAGGCACATTGGTGTTGGGGGGCACACATGTGGCAGGGCCACATGGGGTTGGCACCGATATTCTGATGCGGCACATTGGTGGGGTGGTGGTGGGCCACCCACATGGGGGGGGGGGGTGCACGGGCATTGGAACATGGTGAAGGCAGGGTCACTGGGTGGGCACATTGATGGCCATGCAGGCACACTCATTGGGATTGGCACAGAGGCACAGGGAGAAAGGACGTATTATATGGCAGGCACATTGGTGGCGGGGCATCGGCGGCTAAATGGGAGATCGCGCACAGCTGGAGGGGGGGAACATATGCGTGGCACAGGGCACAGCTGTGGGGTGCACATCCATGGCAGGCAGGCCTCTCAGGTGCACATTTGTGGGAGGGGCACTATGGCAACATGGGATGGAGTAAGAACTGGCACATGTGGCACAAACGAGTGGGCAACATTGGCACCAGGGGGAAGGGCACATGGGGGCCACATGAAGGCAAATGGGCATCTGGCATGGGGACACTGAAAGGTGGCACATGGATGGGGGGGGGGCTAATTCCGGGGAGATAAATACCAACTCCCCTAGTGGGTGATGATTGGTTAAATTGTTAAGTGTGTTTGCAAAATTTATTATGTGGGGCACCAGGCAAATATCATTTGGGAAGGCACACGGCACATGGGTGGCATCACAGGGCACCGGGCAGGGCATGGGCACGGGGCACAATGGGGGCACCGATAGGCGAATGGCACTTCTAGGCACATCATGGGCCACTCAGTGGCCACATGTCAACATTTTGGGCATGGGCTACATAGGCTACTGGGCATGTATAATCAGGCAGAAGGGGGCGGCATCAGGGCATCATGGGCTCAGGCATTGCACCATGGGGATGGCATTGGGGCGATCATGGCACATGGGCAGGGCATGGCAGGGGCACATTGGGGTGGGCACAGGCAGTGGCACATGTGGGCACAGCATGGGATTAATACGATCATGGGGGATGGCATGGCCACACCGGGAACGATGGGCACATGGGCAGGCACATGGGAAATGGGTGGGTCGATAGGGGAATATGGGCACATGGTGGCACCATCATAGGGTGGCAGGCACTCGGGGCACATGGAAAATGTGGGCACATTGGCACAAAGGCTGACGGGACAGGGGGACATGGGAAGGGCTAAGGCATCAAGCACATGCGTGTGCACAGGCACATGGGATTGAGAAGCACATTGTGAAGACATGGGGCGGCATGGGGATTGGCACATCACAGAGTGCACCATGGCAGGGGCACTGGCACATGTGGGGAAGTCCCCCAAGGCCATATTTCAAGACACAAACACGTTATGTTTCTGTCTTGTGTGTCATACTTCAGAAAGTAATTAGTTCCATCTCGTTAGACCGCCTCCTACTTGTGTCATACTCGTGGATGCTTGTTTGTTTCCTGTTAGGCACTCTGGGGCGGCTAAGTGGCATCGATGGTCTGGCAACTGAATTGTTTTTTTGTTTCTATGTGCGATAACCTAGTTTTGTAGTTTTGTTTGTTGTTGTCCTGATGGGCATATGGTATTAGGTGAATGCTGGTAAGCTGTTGTGAAGTTGTTGTTTTGTCTTTGATGGAGGCTAGCCAGTTATGGCTATGCCGCGCGTCATTGCTTATGTAGATTTGAGTATGTGAGGTCACAGCTATCTTATGGCTGGTGTGTTATTAAATACCAATAACAGCCCATAGTTTCTATCTGATCTCTGGAATTAATTTTTCTAATGATTTCTTCTCAAAAGGAAAGGAGATAGTGTTTAAGGTGTTTTTTGTGTATTTTTATTTTAGAGTGTTTATTTCTGTACCACAATCCATGGGTAAAAGTATAATATGATCAATATATTGTGTACCAGTGCGAAATGTCTAATAGTTTTGCAATTTCCATGAAGCAGAGGGATAGGAGGGTCTCGTGAAGGTCTTAAAAGCATGTGTACAGATTGCTTGTTGTTGTCCGTCTATGGTGTGAAATTATAAAAACAGTCCACGTGTGTAAACTTAAAATCTAATAGTTGTATAGTTTGTAGTACTGTAAAAAAGAAGAAAAACAAGACATATTATGTTCCACCAAGTTTCAACCCCTCATTATATGGTGTGGGTCGAAAAATTGTGGGTGGTTTGTTGGCAGAAGATGGACAGAGAGTGGGAGATGAGACGTGAGAGGAGATTATATTAAGATGATGATGATTGTGATATAGAGTATGGAGTGGATGGAGAGGGAGTTGGTTGAAGAGGTTTTGGTGTGAGATATGGAGAGAGATAGGAGAGGCTGAGAGAGAGAGAGATGAGGTGGATGAACGATATTGCTGAAGAGGGAGATATAGGAGGAGTTGGAGTAGAGGGTGGGATTATGGAAGTGGGTGAGAGAGAAGAGGTTTGGATAAAGTAGGAGATGAGGGGGAGGGATTTAGAGACGGGGAGGATGAGGATAGGAGAGGAGGGATAAAAAGATGTGGGAGGCTGAGTGGATTAAGATGTTTGGTTTTTTTACGTTGTTCAGTCTTTTTCCTTTTTTGTGATGGATTGGTTTTTTTGAAACCCGCATAGGCATAGAAAAAGAAAAGAGACAAAGATGAAAGAACCATTTTAATCTTCTGTTAGACCCCCATCAGTAATGAGAATCTAGATTTTATTTGGATACAAAGCGTTTTATTACTTTTTTTGTTTCAGGATAGTGTTAAAAGGTTACGCCATAGGTGTAGTTGTACATCTTAAAGACCTGTTCTTGAAACTTTCTCAACTGTTCCTGCTATGAGTTTGTGAACCAGCTACCTAAAGGGATAGGCTATTCCACGGAATTTTACTAGTTCTTACATGTGAACGCGACGTTTTCTCGCTGATGAGTTCATCTTGGTTTGTGAATCCCCTGTTTTTCTCCAGACGAATGGGGAAATGTGACTTCTCTAGTTGTGAGTGTTTTTTCAGTATGAGGGGGGGCTCCTTTAAATGCATGAAAAATGGACTTTTTTTCTTTCCCTTTTTCCCATTTCTTTTGTGTTAGGGGGACATCTTTAGAGATAGTGTATTTGATTAGTTAATCATTGTCCCCCACCACGTGCTTGGTTATTTCTCAAAAGTTAAATAAGTTTTTATTGTTTTAGTCGTCTATTCCTAGTCTGATAACTATGATGCTCCATCCCTTCTTATAAGTTTGTTTGCTCTGTCTTTGTGCTCTTCTAGTTTCCTGTTACATCCTTTGTATATAAAAATGGAGCAACCTTATTAAGCTCGAGCTCAAGCCTTATTGCAATGTATTGCAAGAATGTGGATCTGGCCCGAACATACCAATGCTGTTGATATGTTATATGAGTAGGTACTATAAGTTGTTATGAAATATTGTATTACTGTTCCTCATGGGCCCTTGAGTGCAGGACCTCTTTTATTAACACACCAAATATCCCTGCCTAAGCCTTTCAATAGGCAGGCTGCGATGATATTTGCGTGCTTTGTCGTGAAGTCTCCTGTTCCCCCATGTGAATAAGAATGCCCAGCATCTTTCTCAAACAAGCTAGTTAAAGTTCTATCTCCTAGTAGAACCTATGTGCCCTGGGCCGGATTATTAGTTATTCACATATGATAAAACTTTACCATTTATCACACCCATTGAACACTTTTTACCAATAATGGCTCCATTTGCTTCGTAACTCACTTTGTGTAGTCAGTGGTTCGGCTGTTGCATCTTTGTGCGCAAAAAGATGCCTATTCCGTGAGATTACGCACTAGTACCTAGTTTTTTTATGATATATTAATAAATTGACATTGTAATATTACTAATAAAAGAGAATCCAGTACAGGCATTGAGTCTGACCTATTTATATATTGTGCGGGGGAGGGACCATTCAGAGTAGGGGTTAGTTTACCACCACTACTCTATTGAGATATCTAGAGCGTTCGCGCTCTCTCGCAGGTTTATTAAGTCCTAGTGTACGCTAGCTTCTATGTTCTCTAACGCCAATCTTTTTAGGTTACTGAATTTAATTAGACACAATTAGCTACTCTTATAAAGGACAGTCGCCCCAACTCAAAGGTGAAAAGCGTCTAATTATGGTAAAGTCTAAAAACATCTCTGATCTAAAACAAATAAAACTACTATTTTAATTTTTTTATATATTCCCTGCATGCACACCGAATCAAGACTTCTCCTTACTCCTACTTCATAAAAAACAGTGAATCGGTTGGTTCTCACATGCTTTCTACACTTGTCCTTAGTTTGTGGTGAAATCCTGCTGTTAGGTGAATAACTTTATTTTATAAAGTATTGTCATTATTTATTATTCATTGTATATAGTCCCTTATAGTTCCCTTGTATGAGCTCCCTCTTGTGACTCACTTCAAACAATTTTCCTCACAACAGATGTTAAGCTTTCTGGTTCTATAATTAACTGTATGGGCCTAAGATTTGGAGCCTTTTTTTGAGAAAGTATGGGAACCAACCTTTTGCCTTGCGCCAGTCTCACCTCATGTGGCAACTCTATACCAGTTATGAGTAACTAGTGTGTTTTTCCAGAACTGGTGCCATTGTCACCAGAGAATATCTAAGTCTAAATATGATGTATATGGGGCACAGAAAGAAATTGAGGCTGTAGCTCTTTTGAAACTCTGTTGGGTTGTTATGTAAAGTAAAGCCATCTGGGCCTGGAGCTTGTTCAGATTATATTTAAGTCTTGAGACCATCTCTTACACTATTTGCTTTATAATCAATTTGGTGGTGTTAACAGTAAATGCACCGCCTCTCTTATCTCCGCACTGGGGCCGACTCTAAGCTTACATGCCGCCTCTGGCACTGAACTACCTTATACTGCACCACCACCTCCATTGCCGTAGTTACTCCTCTTTTGCTGTATATACAGCAGAACTGAAGAACCTATGCAGGTAGCTGTCTGCCCTTCTCCTGATCCACAGTGAAACTGACCCGATTCCGCTCATCCCATTACTGTTATTTTAGGGTCCTACATGGCCTGACTTTGGCTTTCTGGCATTTGTTTAAAGAAATTCTTGTAGTTTTTTTTTTTTTTTTTTTAGAATTGTTTTTTTTTTTTTTTTTTTTTTTTTTTTTTTTTTTTTTTGTTTTTTTTTTCTGCTGGTCTTTGGCCATCTGCCTTTCATTTTGTATTTTAGCTGATTTTGATCACTTTTGTTAAAAAAAAAAAAAAAAAAATTAAAAAAATTAAGCTTTGTAATTTTCAGCTAATACTGACCCCTCTGACTTTTATATTTTATAAACCTCCTTTTTATTTCCCTTTTAACTGAAGGTAGAAGCCATGTTGGGTTTCAGTTGTAAAAGCGCCTTTTCTCTTCCTATGACTGGAGTTTGGAATACATTTTGCTATAAATTTCCTGAGTATATCTAGGCATTAAGCACCTCATATCCTTTTTAAAGCACGGTCATGCTCTGAGCAGAGGATTCCATCCCCCCACCCTCCCCCCTCCAATTTCTGTCTGGCAACCTTAAGTGCAGCCAACACTGTCTGAGCTCACTTTTGGGTATGTTTACAATTGGACAGTGTCCTAAAGGTCTAAGATGGAAATACTCTAGATATTACTGCGGGCCCCTGGAAGAGGTTCGAATGTTGGCCCTTGGACCAGTTAGTAGTGCAATCCTATTTGAAGTTAACTGAGAACACCGTAATGGCCAACCGCTGCCTTCTCTGGGTTAGGGGTTGTCCATGAGAAACCTTGTTGGCGCGTGCGAGTCTGAGTTCAACTGCTTCTTTCTCCTGTAGCAGGAGAAACCTGGTTTTACATGAGCACTTTTGCCGTGGTTCTTCATCATGGTGGCCCGCACCCCCAACACACACCATTAAGATATCAATACGGATTATGTACAGGTATTGTTTTAATGGGACAATCCTTTGGCAATGTTCACACAGCTTATTGTTAGGGCGGATTTCGCCCTGCAATTGCGGGGGGGCCGGCAGCGTCACCGTGTCGTAGACACACATTATTCACGGTTGTACACGCTGTAAATAATGTGCATGTCACTTTCGTGTGCCCCCGCGGCGGATTCGCCAAGCGGTTGAGAGAAGAGTACGGAAATAGAGAAATGTGGATTACCGTATAAGAATGGGATGGGATTCCAGCCGTTACTGCGATGCGCAAATCCGTGCGCTCGCATGTTACGGCTGGAATCAGTCGTAGAATAAGCCGTCGTGAACGGGCCCTTTTAAAGAAAAGAATCCAGTCAATAGTGTGTTTTTTTCAACAGACCGTCAGGATCAGCGTTATTCCGCTTCATCAGTGAGTATTTACAAAGCTAATCAAACTTTTGTAGAATGTATCTAAGGAATGGAAAGTGAAGCTGCATTTACATTAAATTATTATCTTCTCACATAATGTTGTATAACAGGAAGAAAAATTAGAGACCTGGTCACCATCACCACCAAGACCTTCCTGCGCTATGACAAGCTGCGGACACTGATAAAGAGCATACGCCAATATTATCCTGACATAACGGTCATTGTGGCTGATGACAATGATCCATATGAGAAGATTGACGACCCCAATGTGGAGCAATATATCATGCCATTCGCAAAGGTTTGTATGTCAGTAGGCAAGAACTTATACATGCAGTGATGAACTGTAGGTATATTTCTGATCTAGTGCAAGGGGTTAGGTATTGGGAATCTTCTTCGAACTTTATTTGCCCACAATTAATGTAGCTTCATGTCCTATGCTGGCATTTATTATGGTGAGTGTGTGTAGGGGTGGGGTGGGGTTGTTTTTTTTTTTTTTTTTGTTTGGTTTTTTTTTGTTTTTGTTTTGCTTTTCTATTTTTAGGGTTGCGAACATCAGGACAATTTGACAACAGTTGAACCTATAAATACATGCATACCGGAGACAATAGTTTCATTACTTTTAAAAGGGTTTTCTCCCCATGCAGTTTCACTGACCCATTGGCACCTTTAAACTCCTGGTACCTCTGGGGGTGGTTCTATAGCAATTATTGATATATATCGACTCTGCAATTCCTAGCTATTTCTGTGACATGACTGCATTTATAAATTGTAGTACACAAGCTAAAGAAGGCTACAGGGTGAAAGCTTTTAATTATAGTTAGGTAAATAAACTCCATTGCTAGCGATAAGACTCGGAAGGGAGTGACTCACCATGGACGAGCTGACTGACAGCAGTTTGGATCAATCAGAAAAGAGAGAGAGATGGTCCATAACCAGATAAATCTTTATCTCACTGACCAACTCAAAACGTCAATGTTACATAGTTAGAACGGTTGAAAAAAGACATATGTCCATCAAGTTTAATCAAGAGTGGGGAAAATGTAGATGAAGGGAGGGAGATAAGGAGTTTAAGCCTAGCTTCCCTACTGGTGAATGCTTTAAAACCCTTAAGGCAATAACCAATCTGCTCTAGGGAAGATTTCATTTCTCATCCCAGAGTTGCCATCAGACTGGATCTAGAATTTTATATGGCGACATATGTATTAGTATTCTTTCGTTTCAGGTAGTTATCTAAGCCTTTCTTGAAACTCTCACCTGTTCCTGCTGTGACCAGCTCCTCAGGCGGCTATTCCATAGATTTACAGTTCTCATAGTGAAGAACGCTTTTCTCCTCTGGAGATTAAATCTTTTTTTTTTTTTTTCTCCAGATGAAGGGCATGTCCCCTTCTCTTTTGAGGGGGCTTTACATGAAATAACTTTTCCTCATACTTTTTGAAGAGACCATTTATATAAATTAATCAGGTCTCCCCGGAACCGTCTTTTCTCAAGACTAAATAAGTTCAATTCTTCTAACCTCTGCTCGTAACTAAGATGCTCCATTCCCCTTATTAGTTTTTCTTTGCTCGTCTTTGCGCTCTCTAGCTCTATTACATCGTTTCTGTAAACTGGAGCCCAGAACTGAACAACATATTCCAAGTGAGGTCGCACCAATGCTTTACATAGCAGTAATATTACATCCCTGTCCCGTGAGTCCATGCCTTTTTAATACACCCCAATATCTTGCTTGCCTTAGAGGCAGCTGATTGACATTGTATGCTGTTCTGAAATCTATGATCTCCAATAACGCCCAGATGTCATTCTACTCCTCTCCTTTGTAACTAGTCAAACAGTGCAAATAAATGATAAAAGAAACCACAATCAGGTATGTGCATTGAGACAAAAAAATCCACATCTTTGGCTCCTGTGTAAAGATGCTGGAGCTCAATGGTAGCCCCTGCTTTCGGGTACTTTCTATTGCGGGGAGAGGAGAGGTGGGACTCTTGGTAGTGGAGTGTACCGGCGTATAAAGGATGACACAACAACTTTTCACTGGCAGAACTGAAGCTTTCCTTCTTTTCTTTCCTCCAGCAACGGCACTTCCAACCGTTCACCCAGTGTCCCAGCCAGCTTCAGTAGCACGCACACCGCAGTTCCAGAGGGAGCGCTCTACCTCACCGCTACCCTGCCTGTCTTCAGTGGCTTATCCACACAGCACAGGGGGGGCTACTCCTCACCGCCGCAACAATGGCCTCTCTTCTTCACCTGGCTCACCTATGTCACCGCTGGAGGTGAAGCTCTGCTCCCAGGACTACTGGCTTCTTTTGCTGTGAACTTCTCATCAACTATATACAAGTCTTTCTCTCTATCAAGCTGGCTTCTTTCCTTTCCATAGGAATCTGCCGCCCCTCATCCCTAGCCAGGGCCATGAGACTTCTGCTCTCTCTCTGCTTGCTACAGACTCCAGCAGACTCAGGCAGAACAGAACCCTGAACTCCTACAGGTCTCACTATTTAAGGGATCCCCCTGCTGACAGCTAACCCCCCCTTCTTGTCTTCTCAAAAATTCAGCTCCCTATTGGCTGAGGGGGTTACACTCCTGTTGCCAGGCAGACTAACTTGGGCCAGTAATCGTCAGCATTAACCTCTAACTTACTGTACACTCTACATGCTAATCTCACATCCTTGTCACTTCTATCTCTAAGTATATACAATGCAGTTTACACTATTAACCTATGAGCTATTAAACTATCATTCCTATCAACACTATATCTAAGTCTGTACAGTGCAATTTACCCAACTTTCCCAGAATGAGACATCAGCAGCTTTGCACATCCTACACCTGCAGGGATTTGAACCTCTATGTTGGAAGGCAGTAGTTCTAACCACTCAAATACTCACCACTCTTTACATAAACAAACCTTTGTTCGGCTAGAGTAAGAACACTGGGGGAAGGCATGGTGTTGTCAAACATGCTGGGTCACATGATAAACAGTTCAAATCGTACACATCCCCATTTGAGCACACTGAAAGCTGAAGCTGGATAAACCAAGCATGAAATTACTTCATGGTAAAACCCCTTTAAGTCTGGGTGTGTGTTGTGGCAGGAGAGATGTGGACATGTGAGAGATGGCAAGGTTTAAAGGGGAAAGCTACAATAAGGATGATGGACTTGGGCTCACGGGTTAGAGCTTGGAAGACAGAATTTTAATTCTTACGGGTCAGACACATTGGGGCAGATTTATCAAAAGTTTCTTACTTTTAGACAGTGTAAAGTTAGACTAGACAGTCTAAGAATGCAACAAATTTATCATAGTGTTGATAAATCTGGTGCAGGTTAGAACTGTCTAGTTTCAGTTTGTACCATCTTTAAGTTGGCTTACTTTTACGCCAGAATTTGGTCGCACATCCTGGTGCATTTTTGGTCGCATTTAAGCCATGCCCCCTTTCCACGAAGCCACGCCACCTTTGTCGGATGCGGCGCAAAAGCGTCTAAAACTGTCTAAAACACATAATAAAAGCTTGTTTTTGGCGCAAATTGAGACAGCTTTCTGGCGCAACGGCCTTGATAAATCTGCCCCATTGTGCTTGGATGACCTTGAGGTGGTGCCTACAGGACTAGGGATGAGCGATATCGCCAAAAGTTGAAATCGGCATGGTTTTTAGGCTTATTGGAAATTTCCGATTACGCCATAGTTTAGGTGACAATCTTACAGATTATATATTACTATCGTGCCATTTTCAGCATTTCCTGTCATTTTGGCGGCCAGCCAATCAGCGCTGAGGATAGAGAGGGGGAGGAGGATGTACAATATCACCACTTTGTGGTGTATGGATCTCATTGGCTGCAAAAATCATGTGACCCTGTTTTATCTATGCAACTGCATTTCCTGTTTGAGCTCATACTCTTGTCTATCACACTTCACAGCAGGACGTGTCTCTCTGCATTTAAACCAATAGCTGTTCTAACAGCTCTGATAGTCTCTTCTAATACAAGAAACCATCAATCTACCTACAGCTTAGAATAGAGTTAGATTAGAGAATTTAACTTATTTAGTTAGAGAAAGTTTTAAAGATATCTACTGGTGTGTGCAGCTGTTGGGTGGGGGGTGGCAGGAAGAGAGGCATTTGAAAGGAAGATATTTTGCAGCTCAGTGTGTTCTGTGATCTTCAATTGAAAAAGAATTGTTTTTTAGCACTTTTTTGGCCAGCAGACCTCTGATAGGAGTTGACATTGTCCCCGTATTAAGTTCTATTGCAATCACTGCGTGTCAGTGTTGCCAAAAACCTACATAACTTATCCCTATAACTTTTAAATAGTTTTATTGCAGTCCGTGTGTCTGGCGCAAAGAGCTCAGTGGTACGCATATTGTGTTATACATATTTTATAGTAAATTGCGCCTGTTGTCAGTGGTGCGAAGGCCGCCATATTAATCCATATAACTTTTTCATACTTCTATTTCACTGTGCGTCTCAGTTTTGCGCTAATCGTGCATTTGTACGTTAGTTTGTTGAAAACTATCAACTGCTAGTCCTACTGGGCAGTTGTAAATCTCAGGGACTGAAGGAAGAACACTGTTGATTTTGTGTTATGGTTCTTCCACCAGACCGCAGTTCACAGATATTTGATAGAAACAATTCTGTTTCTAATCCTAGTTGGCTGTTGGAAATTAGAGGGATTTGAGAATAGCTGTGATTTGCCATCTTTCAATAAGAGACTGTCAAAAACTCTTCCATACCTTTTTAAATTTTTAGCTTTCTGAACATGGAGCAAACTGCAGGTGGTAAGCGAGCATAGAGGGGTGTAGGACATGGAGGTAGAGGTACGAGAGAAGGTGCTCCTTCCAGTGCTGGCGACAACACGCAAGCCAGCGGATCGTCAGTTGCAGGACCATCAGGCCTGTCATCGCTGGGTTGGTGCCCTATGAATCTCAGTAACGAACAGCGTCGCCAATCTGTTATTCAGTGGTTAATGCAACCTGCATCCAGCAGTCTTACCTCCTCGTCCTCCCAATCACGGCCACAAATGTCGTCGTCAGCATCCGTTCAACATGAAGCGAAGGCAGCCCAAATGTCAACTCATGTACCCACCACTTTGGATAATCCATTTTCTGAAGACCTCTTTGATGACCGAATGCTGTTGGGGTTAGAAGGCATTTAAAAAAACCAAGAGGATGATTTTGTCTGCTCTGACGCCCTATCGCTGATGCCATCAGAGGAGGAGAAGGAAGCCCGTCAATCGGCAAAAATCCCGGGGCGGTCGGCAGTGCCTTGCAGTGCCTCTTGCTTTAGCCCGCAGCCCTGGATGCAGAATGTCAGGTGACCAAGTCACCTGTGTTGATGATGATATGATGACATTGCGGATCCAACGTGGTCTTTTCAGCAGAATTTGCTTGCGAGTGCTTCATCACTGGACGAGGAGGAAGACGATGGGGTAGTGTCAGTACAGGTCCCGCCTCAAAAAGGGAGGTCGCACAAGTCCGCTGAGATTATTCCGCCAGCCATGATCAGTGGAAACATCGCTCCTCGCTTATCGCCGTCGAAAAGGTCCAGGACCTCTCAAGCATGGACCTTTTTCGATCAAGCCTCTGATTTCACCCAGTGTTGTCATATGCCGCCTTTGCCGTAAACGCCTCGGTAGAGGTAAGTATCTTATGTGTTTAACCACCAACAACATGTCTAGTCACTTGCAGCGAAAAGCATGATTGAAAAAGGAGGGAACACTTGGCGAAAAAAGGCCACACCGATCCAGGGCTTCCATCCACTGTCACACCCTTTGTCTCCGCCACTTCCAAGACCAAGCGTTCCTCAGCTACCATGTCTCTCAGCATCATGATCAAGCATCAGCCTTCACTTCAGCCTCCACCACCGCCAGAGACCCATCCTACCCCTTTTCTTTCCACCAGTTTGACCTGCATGCCGGACAGCAGCCAGTCTAGCAGCCAGCCTTCTGTCTACCAGGTTTGGAAATAGAAGAAACCCTTGAACCCAAACATCCCAAAGCCAAGAGCCTGAATGTCGGCATTGCCAGGCTTTTGGCCTTGGAAATGTTGCCTTTCCATCTGGTGGACACAGATGGGTTCCGCCACGTCATGGTCCTTGCCTGCCCCCAATACCAGATGCCGAGCAGGCATTTCTTTTCCAAAAAAGCCATCCCTGCCCTGGCAAGCCACGTGTCATCTAAAATTTCAAGCGCGCGGTCTGCATCTGTGTCCGGCAAAGTCCATCTGACTGCCGATACATGGACTAGTAAGCACGGCCAAGGCCACAATATCTGTGACAGCTCACTGTGTGAGCTGGGTGGATGTCTTTTGTGGTGACGGTGGCTCTCAGGCTCGGCGCACGCTCTTCAAAACCGCAGGGATAGTGCAGGGTTCTTTCCCCAAGGTCCACTGGTAGCATCACGTGCCCAGAGAAACCAGGCCGTGTTGAAATTAATCTGTCTTGGAGAACGTCAACACACAGGTCAGGAGCTGTGGACGACTCTTCGCAACGAGATAGAGTGCTGGCTGGGTGACAAGAACCTTGTGCCAGACAAGGTATTGTGCGATAATGGTCGAAATCTCCTGACCGCCCTTAAGATCGGTAGGCTGGAGCACATCCCTTGCCTGGCACACGTCATTAATCTTGTTGTCCAGAAATTTCTAAAGCCCTATCTGGGTCTTACCTGTTGAAGAAGGCTCGAGGTCTCAGCTCACACTTCCGGCGTTCGCATCCTGCTTCGTCCCGCCTGGCTGCGTTGCAGCGCCAGCTCGGTCTCCCCGTCAACCGTCTCATTGTTGACATAGCAACACTGTGGAATTCCACCCGCCCCATGCTCCAGCGATTGTGGCAGCAGCGCCATTACGCAGAACGAAGTGACACATGGCCTGTGGTGCGGACCTCGGGGTGTTAAGCCACCGAGAGTGGAGGCAGATGAAAGAGTTCTGCACCATGCTTGTGAGTTTTGAAGAAGCCACCAAAATGGTCAGTGCGGACAATGACAATGAGCAGGTCACACCAGCAACGGAGAAGGAGACGGACACAGAGCCTTCCTCTCCATCTCTGCAGTGTTAATAGATGACGGACGCCAGCCCTGGCTCTCACCACACCCACTGTAACTCCGGCCCTGCTTGCTGAACCTGCGTGATCCACGTTTACAGCCTCACCCACCTTGATCAGTAATTTCCTTCAACCCACTTGACAGTAGAATCCAGGATTTTCAGTCCGGCCTTGTTGACCTACTGGGGACATCTGTTTTGTTTGCTTCACATTCTAATGTCACGGTGGAACAATGTCACCAGTAGAATGGAAAGTAGCTCTAGCGGTATTGGAAAAAAAAAAGGTTTAATATAGTTTATTTCAAATTGCGAAATATTCTGCTGATGGTCCATAAGGACACCTGCGCGGATTTTTGGGTCATGCAGCGTTACAGTATATGGATAGTCCATGTCATTTCACTAAAATACTGCTTCAAAGACTTTCTTCCAGAACTTTTTAATCTGTGGGTCATGCAGGTTTGAGGGTCATGCTGTGTTACAGGACCGGGATAGTCCATGTCCAGCTCAACTAAAATGCTGCTTCAAATAATACTGCCTTCTAACACTTGGTAATATGTGGGTCAGACAGGTTTAAGGGTCATGCTGTGGTCCAGGACAGGGATAGTCAATGTCCAGTTCAACTAAAATGGTGGTTCAAAGACTCCTTTTTCCGGCACTTTTTCATCTGTGGGTCATGCAGGTTTAAGGGTCATACTGTGGTACAAGACGGGGATAGTGAATAGTCTGTCAGTTTTTTTTCTGTGACTCTTGTTGCCTAATTGACTTGCCTAAGATGTAGCACGTATCCAGTTTACTCTTTTGGATGTTAATTCCAGCTTCTCCTCCCCTGTTTGGGTTTAAGAATAAAGCTGTTCCTCTCCCATAGACTTTAATGGTCATCGGCAATTAATCTATTATTGGCTATCGGCATGATAATTGACTATATCGACTATCAATCCGATGACGATCGTTGATGCAATCGCTCATCATTATACAGGACAAGAATTTGATCTGACTTTCCTGGATGGAACACCCTCACAATGGCTATATATCTCCTAGGCCCAGGTAGACAGTTTTAAGTGTTGCAAAAAAAAATGTATCCCGTGACTCTATGTTGGATTCTATGTCTGTGTAATAGAGCACATGTACATAGTTTTTATCTCTGGATATACAATAAAGATTTGGATCAGGGGCATAACTAGAACAAATAGGGCCTCAAAGCAAAATAAGATTGGGCCCCCACATCTAATGACAGGAAATGAAAATGGCCACATAAGTCACAATAATTAATGGTATAAATAATACCACTATATATCGGAGAACCAACATGGCAGTACTAAATAGCCTCTAACTTGTTGTTCCCTTTACAAAGGTACAATATGCTTGCACTTAGGTGGGCCATTGCGGCTGCTGTGCCTAAAGTTACGCCTATGATTTGGATTTAATTTTTTGGATGTGCTGGTGCACTGGATACATTTTTTTTGGAACATGATTGCTACCGTGGTGTTGTACTTGTACACTCTTTTCAGGTGAGCTCGTTCGATATTGACTTCTGATACTGTTTTAATGCACTTTTGAACATGGTTTTTGTGTTTCAAACTAAGATTTTGCAAATTAAACGTTGATAAAGAGCTGCTGTGGCCATTAAGTATTTAGCAAAGTATCACTATGGACACTTTGCCATGAATGCACACAACTCAGAGGGTACATTGTGCCTCCACAATGCACCTACTTACCCAACTACCTTCCTCTTCTCATTCCTCGAGTTCTTCACTCACAGACCGTGCTGCCTCACACAGGCCATTGTAAGAGACCTGGAATGGTAAGAAGTGCTGAAATGAGAAGGGGTTAGTATTTGGTCAGGAGGTGACACTTAGACTTGACAGCTCTTCATGGAAGCATTTCCTTTTTCAGGGAGTTATTTCACTGTAATAAAGAATACTTGTATTTCACATTGGACACAGATTCTGTAGTGAAAATTGTGATCTGTTAAATGTCAAATTTGGGGTGGTCCAAACTCTACACTGGACACCACTGAGATGTCCCCACGTGTTGTTGCTCTCTGGAAGGGTTTGTAAGGCGTGGTGTACCCCAGAACGCAGTCCAGTGAGTCAGGGGTCTGCAGTAAACCAGAGAACTTCTTAAATGGAGGAACTCAAGTACAACACAATACAGGCAAGACACTGAGGGACTTCTCCAGTCTCCTCTCTCGTAGACAAAGGATCTATGCTGAGACGAGGCCTGGGCTAGCTGTCCCTCTTTCTCAGAAGGCATTCATATTGGGGTTCACCACGCCTTACCAACCCTTCCAGAAAGCAGTAACAAGGGGTGACACCTCGACAGTGTCCTGGAAATCCAGTGTAGAGTTTGAACCACCCCAAACCTGGTCACTGCATTACAAATGAGTAGTGGCACTGAATTAGGGCCTTGTCCAGTTCATCATAGGTTTAGCCAAACTTGTGAAAAAATCTGGGTTTGGGACATCCCAAATATTTTTTCTAACGCTATCACTTTTACTAACCATACCCTATGTTTAAGGTGATTTTAGGGGATTAACGTTCCAGTCTGGCAACCATACTCTTAAGTTGCACCCTAACTTTGTCTGATATCACTTCTGGTTACCTTATCATAGGCCAAATGTTATTGGAATCAGAAGTGATGTCGAACAGGATGTCAGACTGGCAAGTTCAGCCACAATGGGAGACTAAACAGCCCTTCACCTTACTTGGGAATTATTAATTTTTTTATTTATAGTAAGTTTTTTGCCAGAAAAATTTTGGATCAACCTGAATCTATGCACCAGATTCGGGTAAAATTTTACTTTGACCCGAATTTGAAGCACAATACTAGAAATGACTATTTTACCACAGACCTAGTGCTATGTACTGTACATATTCGTTCATAAGCTAAATTGATTCAGCTTACAGAGGTAACAGTTACCGTCCCCCTCTTCTACAGCCATATTCTGAACGGCACATAGTAGAAGCTGCTGGATCTCACTGTGGATTTTAGGTAATTGGGCTGTGATCGGTCACCTCTGGCTCTTCTGCTGTTGGAATCAAAACCTACCTTCCCCGACAGACATCCAAAAAGTCACCCTTTCATTTCATTCCTTGAGAAATTTGTCCATCTGGCACATTGAGTGCGCTGTTAAGAGTCACGGAAAACTGTTACCACCTAGTAGAAAAGGCACAAGATAAGCTAAAAGTATAAATGCTGTAGGTATGTGATGGATATGAAAATTATTAGTGCTGAATTATAAAATACAAAACGTAAGAACAGTTCCGATTACAATATATGTTACTACATGTCTCTCTCCTCTCCTGTAGGGATGGTTTGCAGGCAGGAATCTGGCCGTGTCTCAGGTGACAACCAAGTATTTCCTTTGGGTGGATGATGATTTCTTCTTCACCAATAAAACCAAACTTGAAAAGCTTGTGGATGTACTGGAGGCGACTGATCTGGATGTGGTAAGAAGCTGAGGAGATTCTTATGTATTCCGTTCATCGCTCATTGTCCCATAATTCTGCCTGGAACATCTGAAATGATCAAATGTAAACAATGTTTTCCTTCTGGTGAAGACAAAAGCCAGCTCGGTTCATAAAGTGACGGCATATCCCAGCTGCAGCAGTAAAAGGGGTTAATGGCAACAATCCTTATCGTCCCAGAAGATGAAAGAGTAGGGTATGTCCACGCAACAAATGTCGACATATTCGTTATATTCTGAATCCTAAAACCCCATTGTCCAAGAATTTTGATGCGGTTTTCAATGTGGATTTTAGTTTTTTTTTTTTTTTTTTTTCCTGCTGGATTTATAGTCCAAAAACGAGTCACATTCATTAATATTAAGTTTTGGACGCAAAGCCAAAATAGAAGTGTTCGGGATGCGTTTTTTTACGTGAAATATGGCGGATTATTAAACATATCCTAATTTTATTTTTTTTTTGTGCAAAAACTTTTTGAAATCGGACTACAACTCGGATTTTCAATTGAGGTCTTCGGGGATGGTTTACAGTCTGTTACGGTTTTTAAATCTTAATTAGAGATGGGCGAATTTCTCAAAATTCGGTTCGCTCACTTCGCCAAATATCCCGACCAAAAAATAACTTCGGTCCGAATTACTTCGGCACGAATCACGTTAAAAAACAGCTATTTCCAGGCTGCACCGAGCCTGCATGGTGCTGTAGAACGTTGTGCAATGCTTAAATATGCAGAGGGAGCTTGGTTTGGTCTTCATACAATGTTGTGTTTTAGTATGACACGCACATGACTGCCGCCGCTCTTAGAATCGCTTCACTAAAAATTCCCGGGGCACTTAAGCGGGCAAAACTGACCAAAAAACTCAAGCGGGAATGTAGCCTGATAAAGTCAAGGCAGCGAAAGCTGGAAAAAAACAAGCTGAGGGCTCAGGTGGCAACATCAGTGACAGAGTGTGGAGGTGACGGCCGCAGCCACAGCAGCAGCTTGAGGTCATAAAGTGGCACAATGACAAAGTGTGGAGGTGGATGGCAATACCAGTCCCTCGTAAAGATGGTTGGTGGCAGATGGAGAAACCGTCAGCAGATGTGTGGCATCAGGCAGCTGGCAGCATTAGAATAGTGGCTGAGGCAGGTAGTTTGAACCCAGACTAATTTCTCACAGTTTGGGTGAGGCGTCATGGCTGATGTAGTCTGACGCCTAAGGCATTGGTGTGTGCAAATCCTGGCTGATCCACGGCTGATTCATCTTGACAAAGGTCAGTCGTTCCACGTTTCCCTTGGATAAGCGGGTTCTCCTTGGGGTAACGATGGCCCCCGCTGCACTGAACACCCACTCTGATGCCACACTACTGGCCGGGCAGGACAGCTTCTCCACCGCAAACTCGGCAAGTTGCGGCCACACATCCAGTTTGGCTGCCCAGTAGTCCAGCGGATCTTCTAACTGGGGTGGCAGAGTGCTGTCCAAGTAGGCCACCACCTGTTGGTTCAGGGACTGCTCCAGGTCCTGCTGCTGCTGGCGACTGCCCTCCTCACTAGGTGGGTGAAGGAAGCTGCTCATCAGTGACTCCAGACTTAGGTTGCTGCTGATGGAGCTGGTACTGCTCCTACCCCCCACCTTCCCCCCCAGAAACCCCGGGGCATAACGGAGCGCTGAAAAACCCCCACGGTCAGTCCTGCAGAGGGGGGACATGCCGCACATGGCAGCCCAAACTGCTACGGGGATTTCCCTATGTATTTGATTTGTCCACCCCTCAATAGCTGGGAAAAAGGTCCCCATTTTGGGACCTTACGGGGGTCCAAAGGGTGGAGAGCCAGAATCATCCCTCTGCCACGACAATTCGGCTGTCACTAGCCAGGCAAATCAGCTCTTGGGCCTCTGCACAAGGGGACTCCAGGGCCCCCCCGCCTCCATCTCCACTGTATACGCCACGGTGCTTGCGGGCATCTGCCTCGTCTTCCCCTCATCTCCATCTACCTCCTCCACGCTCCTGCCCTCCCTCTCACCTGGGGAGAAAAACCACTCATTTCACCAACAAAAGCTTCTGCTCCAAGTCCTCCTCCTCCTCCCCTCCATTTCAGTCCCCACCGGGCTCATGTGGCCGTGAAGTATCCCACATCTCCATCCCCGCCCAACAGATTTTTCAGCATCTGTTCCAGACAGAAGCAGTGGAATGACGTTATTCATCCCTAGTCCGGGGACTGACAAATAAAATGGCCTCCTCGAAGGCCCCCAACAAAGGCAGGTGCGCGCATGGGGCTGCCACTGGCTGACATCAAAGTTTCACAGGGGATACCCCGTCCTCCTGGATCATCAAAAAAAAACATTAATAGCCTTTCTCTTTCATACTCGTCCAACATGTGCAGGGTGGAATTCCAACGGTGGAAACATCGCATCAGAGTGGTTTGGGGGGGCCGTTCGGGGCCCGCAACTCAGGGGGGTTTCCGGCTTTTTTAGGAATGGATGAATGCATCACAGTTTTTTCCCCCATTTTTTAGAATCTTTTTGAAAATCGGTGGAAACTTTAGGAACCTTTTCACAACCCGATTTAAGACATGCCCCAGGCGCATGGGCATCCCTCCCCGTTTCACGCGAACCATGTTCCTCCCATTGCCGTCACCATGGTTTTCCCATTTGCAGTTGGCGCGGAGAAAGCCCATATCAATTTTCTTGTTGCATACGCGGAGCAGTTCCTTCCCCTTTGTGACTTCGCTCGCCGAGGCAACCAGGTGTAAACTGCTACCCGCGTGCCCAACACATAGGGTATGAGGAGCAGTACTTGTGAGGCGAGATGGTGGTGGGGGTGGGGGAGGGGGACTTTTGGCGCGGGACCGCAGTTTGACAACAGAAGAAAGGGCTCTCCTGTCCAAGTTCTTGTGTGCCTGGCCGGGAAGCACATTCACCCAGTGGGCCGTAAAGGCATGTACGGCCCTGACCGTAGTTACAGCTCCCTCCGTGCCCCTTGGAACAAACATAACCAAGGACTGGCCCACCTTCTTTCTCATATTTATAAGTCGGGGTACTGCCTTTTTGGAAAAGACATTAGGGTTTGGGAACTCCCACTCGCCAGAAACAAGCCATTAGTCTCTAACGGGCAGATCCCCTTTTTGGGGAGGGGGGAGGGACTGCAGCACCAACAACTTGGGACAGGAGAGGGTCAGTTTCGCACCTTAGGATGGTTGGACGCAACTATGTCTCTTTGCAATCCCCTCACTGAACGACCGGGCCCATGAGTAGCGGGGAGCGGGAGCATCGGACCGGGGATGTCAAAGAAAAACAGCTCCCTTTCTGCAGAGGGGGGTGGGCCCTTGACTGGCTGCTGGAGCGGCCACTGGGCGCTGCTGCTGCTTTTCTGCGGCGGCAGGATGGACCACCACACTAGCCACTTTTCCCTCCCGGGCCCATGGGAGGGGACGCTGCATTGTTGACGCAGGCCGGGTGCCAACGTTCGCCCCCGGCCACGCTTCATTTTCTGCCTACAGTTTCTACATATACCCATTTCCCCCCTCCGGTGTCTTAGCAAAGAACTGCCAACGCCGCCGAGTATGGGGATTTAAAACCCCAAAACGCTCCGCACTGAGTGACTACGCCGCCGCTGCCCCCTCGCTGAGCCCCTGTCCCCTTACTTTTTTGGGACATGCGAAGGGGGTTTTTTTTTACCCCGTGGCCGCTTGGCCCCGACCTCACACTGCTCATCCCCGCTGCTCACGGCCACACAGCCACTTACTGGCTTTCGCCGCTGCCTGACGCGCAACTGACGCCCGTTTCCCCCTGACATGATGAAGCCCTTTCCTCTCCCGGCTCCCAAGTGTGGTCGGCTACATCATCATCTATTTGTTTTCATCGGCACTGCTGTCCTCATCACCGGTCTTGTATGCAAGGGTGACCCCCCACAACAAGACCTCCCATGCCACTCTCAACACTATACTTTTTCCGCCACTGCAAGAAGCAGGGGGTATTGGCCCCATTTCTTTGCTGCCAAATAGCTTCTACTGCCCCCCTCAAATTGTTCACCTCCTAAAAAGGGCCGACCCAACCACATATTTAAAAACTGGCTGAGGAACCGGGGGACAGAGGGGGGTTGAACGGTGAGGGCCGCTGACCCACTCTCGGGGCATGCCAACAAAGGGTTGTGTCTGACGTTCCCCCCCCGACCTTTGGGTGGGGTTTTTCAATGTCATGGGAGGAAGTGGATACCTATCAACCAATCAAAACCATTTGGGGGTTTTGAACAACACATGGCCGCAGATGACAGCGGGGATTGAGCCTCACAAAAAGACCCCTGCTGCGACGTCCCCTTTTTCTGTGCGCGACCTGGGAGTTTTTGCCTCTGCCCCTCGCAGGTGAAGAGCCTGCCACCTCTCTGTCACATACTGTTTGTTTTTTAAAAAAGTACAACACTTTTAGAAGAATCTGTATAGATAAAAACACACCCTGTATTTACTCCAAATGAACCCAGTAAAAAGCTTGGTAACCCTTGGGGTATAAATTGCCTCCACAAATGGGGAGGAAAAATTGACTTGTATGTGCCGTTTAAAAAAACTGTTATTTTACTGAAATAAAAGCACAAAAAGGCTTAATTTAAACCTTCGATATGAATTATGCTACAGAATTTCTTCTGTGGCGGTGAAAAACAAAGTTTCTTTACAATACATGTAACGCCGGCGGGGGGCCCGGGAGACCGTGGGGGGGGGGCGGGCGCTTTTCTTTTCCCCCCCCCGACCCCCACTCGGGCCCGGGCGAGTTGGCGCAGGTCCCCTGACCCGGTCCGTGTGCGCGGCCCCCCGCGCGTGTAGAACTTACCCGGCCCCCCGCTCCCGACCCTGGCGCGCTTGCATGGCTGCCGGGGGGCTTTCCCGTTCCTAGGCGCCGCGGCCACCCTTCC